>WMED01010634.1:0-10694 GCA_019650415.1 Pipa parva | reverse complement strand
ACTTTGCTAAATGTATGGTTCTGCAGAGCTGTGGATCACTAGAACAAGGCCCTGAGACTGTGAATGTACTCCTCGAACTCAAAGCTGGAAATAAATTGTTTATGTTGGAATGATTTCAGGTCTGTTTGGCTACATCGGCACTAACAGGATAGGGACCAGACTGATCAAAAGATATTACTTTCTGTCGTACTCATCATATTAATGATGTATCAAGTTACTTAATCAATGTTGTCATGCACTCAAACTCAGACTAACTAAAAACACATGACTGGAAGCCAGGTAGAGGGGAGACTTCACTAATGACATCATAGTAATTCGATACCTCTTACCATTGGTGATTGCAGCAAGATCTGAATCACCAGTCGAAATAATTGTTTTGTCTGCATATTCAGCAATACTGGTAAGGGAGAAAAAAAATGTCCCTGGGATATATGGCAGTCATATGGATGTGGATCTGCTGGCAATAGTCCATGTTTGCATGTATAAACTCTGTCGACATAAATATACGGTATCTTAATTATACAATACCGTTCCCCCTCCTCTTTCTGTTCTTCAAGTCAAGCAACACAAGTAGAAAAAGCTAACTGGTTAAGCAGTGTGGTGACCTTTTGACCACATAAATTAAGCTTGTTTACAGGAGATTACAGAGGGAAAGATAACTTGTGCTCATGTGCTAAGTAGTAAGTAGGGTATCTTTCCATGGAAAACTGGCCAGTACACATCATACACACATTTCCTGGTGCGGGTTATCAGTGCTGCCAAGAGAATCATTCTGCGTCACATGAAACAACTACTGGGGAGAAACGCTTCTCACTAAGATATAGTACTGCACATGTAAAGATGTATTTTGACTATAGTTCCCCTTTAAAGTGAAGTATCCTTGTGATATTATTCTTGTGTTGTGTAATGCACTTTTCCAATGTCTGTATTATATTTGTATTGCTGAACTATACAGCATTGCATAAATTTGTGGCACTTTATAAATAAAACTATACATACACTATACAATAAAATGGGAAAAATCCTTTACTTTGGAAATAATTAGCTACCAAGATGTGTCACAGAATGTGAAATCACGTCTTTTGATTTTTTCTCTATTAAATAACTGATAGCTCCATAACACATGTATATCATTTTAGTTTTAATAGTATTTATCAATATAGAAAACCAACATTTTTCCTTATTATTAGACATGTTTTAAGCTTATGGAGCTTATATACTAGTAGATATCTACCATTTCTTATAGCAGCAGAGTATAAAAGAGGTGGAGCAGAAGAGGTTAAACTTTTACATTACATTTATGGCATCTAACCTGCATTTTCCAACTAACAATGACCTTCTTTATTAAACTGTTAACAGGACAATAATTTCTAAAGGCATTTAATTAGTACACTCTAGCCCAGATCAAGTTTCTCTTGCAATAACTAGCTTGTTGTCAGATCACCAGTGGAATTATCAAGTTCCTAGCATTACACAGCTACTGTCCAAATGTTTAGACCCCTGTAGAAATGGGGTCTTAACCTGGGGTTTGTAACTAGACGTAGGGGGAGACTATGCACAGGGGGGGTTCATAGTCTCCCCTCACATCCAGTTTTAGACAGAGTGAGATACCAAGCAAAACTAAAAGTGGAGTCCCATATGTCAGTATTTAGTTTGTCAACCTGATGCCAGATTTGATACCTCATCAGATGTTGAGGTCCCTGTGCAATTGCCCACTTTGCATCCCCTTTAAACCAGTTCTGTCTCCTTTTGTCCTTAAAATATATACAGTATATATATATATATATATATATATATATACATACATACATACATATTCTATCCATCAAGAGTTTAGATTTAAGAAACACTAATGTGAATTAGTAAAATTAAAAGTAGCTTTTAAGGATCTTTTGGTGGACTTTACTGTTTCAGGCAGCTCCTATTTAAGTGATGTCTTGATTGAGAACAGGTGTGGCAATAATCAGGCCTGAGTGTGGCTAGAGAAATTGAACTCAGGTGTGAAAAACCACAGTTATAGTATGTTTTAACAAGGGGGGCAATTACTTTTTCACACAGGGCCATGATGGTTTGGATTTTTTTTCTCCTTTAATAATAAACACCTTCATTTACAAATTGCATTTTGTGTTTACTTGTGTTGTCCTTGACTATTGTTTAAATTGGTTTGATGTTCCGAAACACTTTAGTGTAACAAACATGCAAAAAAAACAGGAAATGAGGAAGGGGGCAAACACTTTTTCACACCACTGTATAAGTTCACCTGCAGTCTCCTACCCACCAAGGCTCAGTTACAAATCAAATGTGCAAGCAGTCTGAGAGCACAGATTATTGCTTCTTTATCCAAATAAGTAGTGTTTCTCTAGTGCAGCGGTTCTCAATCTTCTTCGGCCGGCAAGCCCTAGCGCTGACGTCACGGCGCCGCGCGTGATGACGTTTCATCCGAACGTTATCACGTACGCACGTCACGTGGTGACGTTTGGCCGAAACGTCATCACATCGCGCATCACGTGGTGACGTTTGTGCCCAACATCACCCCGCAGGAATCCTTATAAAAAGGGTTCCTGCGGGCACTTCCGGATATCGGAGCAGTTCTCGACCCCAGTGGGATGGCCTCGCAACCCCCGCTGGGGTCGCAACCCACAGGTTGAGAACCGCTGCTCTAGTGGCATGTGCTTACATCACCCTTACACAAAGTCTACTATGGACAAAAACATGGTTAACCAATCACTTCTGTGAGTTGGTTTAGTCACATATATTCACACTGCAATTTGTAACGCACTTACATCACTGCCCTGTGCAACATAATTACAGTACAGGACAGTTTCACATCCTTACATCACCACTAGTGCACATTGCCAAACCTTGAAATGCATCGATTCTGCCCAGTTTTCCTTCTAATTGTTTTTAGGATGTTTTTGCAAAGAAAAATATATAATTATTTCATCAACTATTTAGATGAATTGAACATAGTGCTACTTTACAGGCCAAGGAAAGTACAGTACTGTGTGTGATACATTATTATGTTTGTTTGGAAAAATACTTAGTTGTATAAAAAAAAAAAAAAAAATCAAACTCATTTTTGGCCGCACCAAATGATATTAAGGCAAAATCTTAACTTATATGATGAAAACACAATCCTTGTAATGCCTACAAATAATAGTGCAGTAAAAGCATACCATATTCATAGTATCGCTGCATACAGAAACTCTTGGCGATTTTACGAGGGACTAAAATCCTGGGAAACTAAATAAATACTTAATAGATCACTTGCTGTACACAACGGAAACTCTAGGAAGTCTCCACAGTTTAGAAAAGCAGACAGTTCCCTAGGGAAACTGACCACAAGATAAAAATTCAGCTACATTTAGCATGTTCATATGTAAGAATTCCATTCTATTTATTTTCCTTTCAGTAGACAAGAATGCCACCTTAGCATTCCATGTACACACAATATCAATTTCTACGAGTATATAAAACTTGCTAATGCGTTAACCCAGTGACTGGAAAACTTTCAACAGGAGGGAGCCATTGCAATCCCTCCTCCCCTGGCAAATAATTTCTTTACAGCCGCAAAGGGGGAAGAATGCACGCTCCCGATCACATGACCTGCCGACGTCCAATCAGAAGAAGCGTCAGAGGTCATAGGATGGGGCTATGGAGATGCACTGCGAGCCACAAAACAGCAGCTGAAGAGCCGCATGTGGCTCACGAGCCGCACTTTGCCAACCGCATCAAAGGATGTCACGGCTCAGATATCACAACCTAAATGTCATATGAAGGGAGAAAGGTACAATTTATGAAGAGAATTGAAAGCTCTTTCCACTATAATAAACATTATTTTTAGCAACTAAAAACCCTTTGGACCTCTGAAACATTTACAAAGTTTTTCTAATAAGACTGAATTTTATTGAGGCGTAAAAATGGTCAGAAACTATAATAATCAATGTGCTGTGGAAATATGGACAAAAGGTGACAAAAACAATGTTTTCTTAGCCAAGCTTACTAGTGTGTATGCTGCTGGCTACTTAGGATCAAGGGATGAAAAATATTAAAACTAACCAAAAATCTATAGTTTTTATTTTTAGAAGCCAAGCCATTTGTGGCTAAGAAACATTATCCTCATGCCAACTATCAAACAGATAAAGAAAGCTTCCAGGAAACGATGTTAAGAATAAGCACAGAGGACAATTGTATTATGAATGACCTTAACAACATTAAATCATTGTAATCAAACAAAACGATATCATGGCAGATTTATTTGTATCCCCAAAAGCACACAAATGGATTCCTTATCCACAAAGGTTTTCTTTGAGAAACACTCCACTCTGTTTTTATATTTCACATCATATTTGTGACAAAGTAAAAAACCCAAATTCAATATTCATATCTGAATATGTGAGCACTGACGCTCACCGGTATGAGGTGAAATGTGTTATAAGGTTTCCCACCTGGAAATGACTTTTCGGTAATGGGTGCGTTATAGATAGGGGTATTGTATAAGAGTCTGAAATTGGTGGCCATTTTGAATTTTATTTGCAGTTTGTGGAATATATAACCTTTTTGCTCAGAACTTTTTAGCTTGTTTATCATTTAGTTTTGTTTTCATTCAAATTGTCTTCTGGATGTTAGGCTTTATTAACCTAGCAACCAGGGGCAGAAATAACTACAGGCTTGAAGCACTATTGTACAGGGCCCCAACTTGTAAAGGGTCTGTCGGAAATAACAATTCTATAAAAAAACAAAAACAAGCTTTAAATTAATTTATTAACTGACTGCTAAGTGTCAGTGACCCTTACAAATCAGAAGGCAATCTATCAAACTGTGCCTTGCAACACATATTTTTAGGCTGGGTTCATACTAGCAGAGCGGAGTTTTTTTAAAAAATTAGGCTCATTATTGTCTAAGGTGCAAAACACAATAGCCTGTGTAGCTTATCCTACAGGAAACCATGGATACTGTTTTTTCCAACTTAGCTGAAAATCAGCCAGTGTGAACCCAACAGTTACAGTGCAGCAAATATGCTCATTTACATTTGTGAGGTACCCAGAAGGTCGTTGGGTCCATTGTTGGAAACTCTGCCACAAAAAACAATCAAGTTAAAAGTTAAGAGACTACAAACAGATGCAAGTCAGTCTATAGGAATATTATATCACACATAATAATTAAAAAAAAAAAATCCAGTTTGTATTGGCATGGCAGTTATTCTAATAAAGGGGGAAAAAAATGTAAGTTACATTTATGAATTCAGGGAATTTATTGCTACCTGTTTGTATCTTTACTGATAACAGCCATGTTGTTAAACAGACCTCGCCCAGTTCCATTGTTTTTGAATGTTGCATAAAATTTATATATACAATATATATATATATATATATATATATATATATATTACACACATACAGGAAGCGTTGCTGAATGCTCAATTTTTAAAGCTTAATATCATACTTTATGGACACAATTTTGACTTTTTGGAAGCACAAACTGAATATATAGCAACTATAAATGTACTTGAGGCATTGACTTTTCTTGGCTTTACTGTTCTACCATAGTCCCAAAATAACACACTCCATCAAATTATTTTTGTAAGATCCAAACCATAAAATAGATTTTTTTTCTTCCAGTCACAGGCCTCTAAATAAATGGCATTTCAAAACGTCAAAATATTTTTTAAACCCTCGCATGTCCTCCGGGTTAACACCAAACTGCTGAAAGCTCCAGCCAACAGCAGGAATTAGCTGCAATTCTACTGAACTTTCTCTTTGTATTTAGCCCTCGGCTGAAAGGGAAATGATGCTTCAGAATGATATGAAAGCGTTTGGATAATTAAAAAAGAAAAATGAAACTGACAGTATATAAGGTTCCCTTAATATCTCTTAGCATCAGTAAGTACAGTATATGGCTTATATCCAGACATTTCAGCTGGACCCCGGTATGAAATTCAATAACCGGAACGCTGTATCCAACTTTTTCATGCCTGCTGACCTCATTATTAGCTAGGCACAGTTTTATATATATATATATATATATTATATATATATTTACTAAATAAAAAAGGCCTTAGGGACTATGGAAACCATACCACCAGCTATGAATTAACTGCAGCAGACAAAGCAGCGATGTTTGAATTTGAATAACTTTTGGATGAATCATCTCCCAGAAATAGCAGTCTTCTCATTTATTTAGCAGAAACAATACCACAACCTTTTTTTCTTACTAAAAAGCAAAAACATGGCTCTATTTTTATTTTAAAGAAACAGTACTTTGTTTCCATTGCTCATAAAATGTTCAGTAAAATTGTAGAAGATTCCCATGGAGCCTGGGACCTGATAATAATCTTGAAGCTTCCGCCTCTTATGTCCAAAACATCATTTTATGTGGGATGATTTGAAACCTTGCACCAGAAGCGCAAAAGATTTTTAGTATCAAAAATACTACCGTAGATTTTCTTTAAAACGACTCTACTTGCCCTTTAGGACTTTTTTTTTGTTCTTATTGCTTATTTTTTGTTGGATAGTTGGTAAAGTGTTAACTGTGAATCGGGGTTGAATGTGGAGGAAACATTCTGATCCGTTGGAATTTCTTCTTCCTCAAGTTAAATAATTAAAATTTGTTTTTTTTAACAAGAAAAGCAATTCTTGAGTTGAATTGTGGGAATGTCCGGTACAAGTTGAAGGTACAAGGATTCAGAACTGGCAGGCTGGGCTGCAAGTGTAGAGATCTAGAATAATCGTTGTTTGGTACCACAGTGCACAGGCAGGTCTAACTGGTACAACTAGAGGCTACATGTGCAAGGTAGCAGTTTAGTGAGCTGGTATATGAGCAGAAAAGTATTCGACCTTTATTCCAGGATGGATAATGGAACTTTAACCAGGAATCTTCATTCTAGTTTAAAGAGGAACTTCAGTCTCCCCACTAACCTTCAGCCATTTAGGACCTAATTCACCATTGTGCGAAGTGAGCCGCAAAGCGTTCGGCTCACTTCGCACATGGTGTTATGCGCATGCTGATGTCCTGTGTGCGGACATCAGCATGCGCATTAAAGGGATTCCCCTCCCGGCGAGAACACTCGAGTCTCCTCGCCGGGAGGGGAATCCCTTTAATGCGCTTGCTAATTTCCGCTTGCAGGACATCAGTGGGCGCATAATACCATGTGCAAAGTGAGTCGAACGCTTCGCGGCTCACTTCGCACAATGGTGAATTAGGGCCTTCGTTTTTTTATTCATCAGGGAACATTTAGGGGGGAATTCAGCAAGCTCCGAAGTGAGGCGAACACTACGCGCCTCACTTCGGAGCTTCCTGAATAACCCCCTTAAACTGTTAAAGATGTTTATGTGCCAAAGAACTAAGTTAAGGCCAGGTTCACACTGGTATAAATACACCAGCACATTTTAGAAAAGTGGATCCCGAAAATACACCGGCAAATTCAGGTCTGGAGTCTATTTGGGAAACAGTTTTCTATTGTACTTGTCAGACCCAGTGTGAACACTCCCTCGGCATTCACGGCTTCTCCTTTCTGGCCGCATTATTCAGGTCGCGTAGTACATCCATCAAATACGAGCAAGCAAGCATTTGTGCGTGCTCGCGTTTGAGTAACTGTGGCTGGAACAGGTATGTATGTATAATGTTATTTATAACGTGCTACAAACATACACAACGCTGTACAATTCAGCCATACAAATATAATACAGACATGGGAAAAGCGTACTACACAAGAATAATATCACAAGGATACTTTCATTTTAAGTGCTATGTTGAGGTTGACACAAGAGGTTGGCGGTACCTGCCCCATAGAGCTTGCAGTCTAAATAAGTTGTACGATAAGTTGCAAAGGGATTCATGGTGCGCATTTTTTTTTTTTCACGCAGTGTTTATGTGCTAGTGCATTTACACCAGTGTGACCCTGGCCTAAATGTGACCATCATTGTGATGATGGACACGCTAGTTCGTCCTATCCAGTCCAGAAACAATCTTGATTAATAAGTTGTGGATTTTATGGTGCTGTGTGACTTATGTTCTTATTGAACTTAAAAAGTAAAATAAAAAAAAATTGAGTTCATGCTTGGCCTTGCCTGAATAAAGGCAACTTTCTGCCCTGCGGAACATGAAATGAACAGCGTAATGGAGATTGAAGCACACGAGCAATAACCTGAAAGGGCAGTTTCTCTTTTCTGCCTAGGATAAAGGAAAAACAATCAAGGTGATTGTCTAGCAGAACATAAAACTAAAACTATACCTGGCTTTATTAATCCCACCAATACAGCCAAGCATCTGTTCCATATTACACTTTGTGACATACACAAAACTCTGCTCACAATAACATCTGTGCTCCTATGGCAAAAAAATGGTGTAGTTTTACAGTAGCAGCCTCTGGCCCATTGTGTATAGGGGAGATGATGAGGAGTAAAAAGCAAGTCTGCTGTGAGAAATTCCCTCTTCTCTTACAGCTGTCACTCTGCTAGAGCAATACAGCAGCTGTTTGGCCAATCTAGCGCTGCTATTTATACCGTACCTAATCTTGCTAGGCGTTAAACTGAAATTGTGGAATGACTTCTGGCGTCAGTGTAGTGTGAGTAGCTAATAACTACATACTCCCAAAATTCCAAAACAATGGTTTGGTCAATCTCATAGAAAGTACATATATGTGAATGCATGAACAAAATGCTCAGGAATCAGCAAATTATATAAAAATTAAATATTTTAATTTTAATAAAGGGTATCAAACAGCCAAGATAATGGGGCACACTATCATTTGATTGGCTGAGGAATGTCACGTGACGAATTCAACTGTGAATACCAATGAGGCCTATACTTAATGCTTGTTTTTTTACACATGCTCTTTAATAAATCAGTGGCCATAACGTTCTCAGCAGGGGTGAAGCTAGCGTGCTACAAGGGCTGGCATGTAATAGTAAAATAATGCATGCAGAAGTAGTATAAATAGTCAAGTAGGTGGCTTGGAAGGGAAAACTGTGGGTTTATTGTGTTGCTGGCACATAGGCTAAATGAACAAATAATGACTTATAAAGAGACTTTAGTTCTTCTTTAAAACTGTGACTGTACTGCAGCAAAAAGTACAGCATGGAAATAAATCTCTTGCATCTACTTTGAGTATATTAGTGACTGGTAACCCACGACAAAGTACACATAATTTTTGTTTTCCTTGTCGTAGTTTACTGCTTTGAAAATGATGGAGATTGAACAAAAGAAGTGGCCCACTTAACTCTACGGTGTGTTTGCGGTCACTGTGTCCAGTCACAGTTTTAAACATACGATGCTGCGTCATGACAGGAAGTCAGCTGGAACCTTGGTCTAAAAGATGGCTAAAACCAGCAGAGAAAACGGACAACACAAAACTAAATAAAATTCAGGAATTTAACTTTAAAGACAACATTTTTACAGATACTGCATTGACGCCATGTCAAAATAAGTTTTCATTTCCTGGTGTTACTGTCACTTTAATTATGCCTTACTGCAGTGGGCCGCACACTAATATAATCTACTATGCAGGCATATCTCCTGGTCAAATATTCATAACAGCATATTGTTTCCCCTGTATTTTACAGAACCACAATAACATAATTATAAGGTATTACCCCTTAAACTGAAAAGTACATTTAGCCCCCAACACATCAAACGCATTTTCCTCTGAGGATATGCTTTGGAGTCAATGAGCTCCAGATTCACTTTTAAGCTGGTTAAAGAACAATGTAATTAGCATGAGATAAACTTTGCCTAGTTTCAGATGCTTGGCAGAGCTTTCTGATTATCCAGATGTAAACAACTAAATAGCTAAACTCATCAATGTTAAAAGAACAGTAACACCAAATAATGAAAATGCCTCAAATACATTTATAATTACTATATATATATATTCCACATTGTGTTTAAAATATTATTTCACCACATTTTGCCAAGCAGTTTTTAAGAGTTTTGCGCTGTATGTGTTTTACTAAGATTTTTGCAGGGAAAGCAATGTAATTTCCGGAGAATTATATATTATCTCTTTTTAGCAGACTTTGGGCTTTAACGTGAAACATCTCGTTTGTTTGGTTTTTTTCCTGCTCATTATTTAGGATGAAATATGTAAAAAAAATAAATAAATAAATTGATATTTTCCACTTAAAATGTTGACACTCTTTTTTTTCAGTTTCCTAAAAATGTTAAAATAAAATGATAAAATATGAGTTCAAAACATTATTTCTTTCAAATGCCTACATGTAAACACAAAATACCAAGGTGAATTGAAAGAGCAATGTCTCCTGAACGTATTGAAACCCCATATGTATATGTGCGCATAAATCCCAGTTGTCTAACTCTCCAAAGCAAAGCAAGCAGGAAAGGAGAATTTCAACTGAAAATCTGAGTGCCGCAGCCCAAGTGCTCATTTTGTAGATTTTTAGGAAAAACAACCCTTTACCTCAGGAATACTCCCCACAAAGTACAGCATATATTCCCTAAAAGTTCACACTTTCAGCTATCTAGGCATACCAGGCTTGTTCTGGAGGCCGATTTGTGGACGCAAGGCTTTCTAAAACTCACTGGATTCATGAAAAAAATGCAGCTTCACAGTATTTCTTTGAAAAACCAACATGTAAAGAAAATAAAAAGAAAAAGGTAAATTGAAAGAGTAACATCAGAAGAGAAACAATGATGCCAAGCACCAACCTCTTTTTAAAGTGTCCAGTGGTGTCATT
>WMED01010633.1:0-15663 GCA_019650415.1 Pipa parva | reverse complement strand
CTTTCCCACACTGTGCTTGCCCCTACAAGCCCCTTCCCACACTGTGCTTGCCCCTACAAGCCCCTTCCCACACTGTGGTGCCCCTACAAGCCCTTTACCACACTGTGCTGCCCCTACAAGCCTTTTCCCACACTGTGCTACTCCCACAATCCCCCCTCACTGTGCCACCTCCTCCTTCCTGCTCCCTACCCTTTGAAGGAGGGTGGCACTATCTTTTCCCTCTCCTTACCTAGCTTCTCTGTTGCCCGGCTGTCTGTGCTGAGTGCTATAGAGTTTCCTCTCCCCAGCAATGATTAAACTTCCTGTTGCTCACAGGAAGTTACATCAATGCTAGGGGAGGAATGCTATAGCGCTCAGCACAGACAGCCGGACAACAGAAGAGCTAGGTAAGGAGAGGGACACCCGGCGTATAAGACGATTTCCAACTTTTCAGATTATTTTTTGGGGTTAAAAAGTCGTCTTATACGCCGGCAAATACGGTATATACCATAACCTTGATGGATGAAAACCTTCGCAGGCATGAAAGTAAAATATATTATGCTATATTGTGGGTCACTTTCATAAGATAAAATTATTTGTATAATGGTCCAGACAGATAAGCGTTTATTTTTTTGTTTATTACTTTCCATTTGTCACTGAAATATTGTCTGGTTTTTAATAAAATATTCACATTCCAAAGAGGAAAAAGTAAAGTTTACAATTAAAATTTGTCATCATGTTAGTAACAATACATAATTAATTGATTGCTTTTTCCTAGAATAGACTTTCTTTTTTATATAGAAAGAGGCTAAAAATAGAGGAGACAAGTATTTTATTAAAGAGACCATAAATGTCTAATCTTGTGAATATGACACAGCATTAGTGCCTAAAGTACATTATTAACTACTGCAAATTAAATCATTTTAAGGCCCTGTGTATGTGCTGCACTCAAACTAAGCTGCTGCATGGTTAAACAGTTCCTGCTCTGTTTCAAAGTGCTCTGGTTAGATTTCAGTTATCAGAGAATACTTTGATGTATTATAAATACATAAAGTATGTAGCAGTGCATGGATAAAAGCAAGGCTGTGAGTGATGTAACAAAGGACAAGGTGCTGCTGTTATCAAACATCCCATTGCAGCCTTGCATTAGACATATTTTGCAGAAAGTTAAAGTGGACCTGTCAGGTCCATTTAAAAATATGTTTTTAATGGAGACCTAAAATAAAAAAGTACAGTTAAAATACTTACCTTATATAGAGCTGATTGATTACAGTCACAGCATGAGCTGTGCTGTAATTAGCCGGCTTCCGATGCTTCCCCCGACGCCTCCTTCACAGCGCGCTGGCTGACACAGAAGCCAGTGCGCAGCTACTTCTCCTTCCCCAGCTTCATACATCATCATGCTCATTGCGGGGAGCATTCTCATTGGTCCCCCGCAACGAACGTTATGATGTTTAAAATACTTACCTTATACAAAACCGATTGATTACAGTCACAGCATGAGCTGTACTGTAATTAGCCGGCACCTGATGCTTCCTTCACAATGCGCTGGCTGACTGAGAAGCCAGCGCAAAGCTTCTCCCACCTTGTTTCACACCGTGTGAAAAATGGCTTAAATGTCATGACGTTCATTGTGGGGGTAAATGAGACCGCTCCCCGCGTTGAGCGTGATGATGGAAGAGGTCAGTGAATCAAGAAGAAGGAGCTGCGCTCTGGCTTCTCAGTCAGCCAGCACTGTGAAGGAAGCATCAGGTGCGGGCTAATTACAGCACAGCTCATGCTATGACTGTAATCAATCAGCTCAGTATAAGGTAAGTATTTTAACTGTTGTTTATTATTTTTTGACTTTAGTTCTCAGTTAAGAAGCAGGGAGTTGTCTTAGGCTGAGTTCACACTAGCTGGTTTTTAGAGGAGTTGGAAAAACATTATGCATTGTTTCCTCTGAGATAATCTACACAGACTACTGTGTTTTGCATCTTAGACAATTATGAGCCTATTTTTTTTTAAAAAACTCAGCTAATGTGAAAGCCAGCCTTACTTGAATGCTAATGATTGTTCTGTGTGCGTGCCTGCTATTGGTTGAGTGAACAATTGGTTTGTAACAAAGTTTGGTGATATCTTTATATTTACCCCCAGAAGGAAATGACACCAAACTATGTATGGAAGTCAGTATGACTGCTTACAAAATAAACTGATTATATAGGTATATACTGCTGTAGGCAGATGTTAACCATTATTTCACCTTTAATCAGTATAGTTGATGTATTTTAAAAAATTGCTAAAACCATCAATTTGATATTGTGAATGCAAGTTTTAGTATATGACTTGAGGATAAAGTAAAGACCTCATTTTAACAAGTTCGGTTTGCTACAGCAAGACAGCTGCCAGTTTAAAGTGACACTGAATAGATAAAGAAAAATTCCTTTCAGTTTGGAATGGCATTCATTCCTACGTTGTACTAATATTTTTATTGTTTTGTTTTTCTTTATAAAGCACCAATGTGTTACACACCTTGGTACAATTCAACAATCCAATTAAAATACAGAGCCCCATCCCCCCCAAATGACATCAGAGCCGTTCTTGTGGGGAACGCCCCCTTTATCTAAAATCCTGTTTATAACCCTGAGCATGCGCAGATAAGACCTGTCTGACCGCCTCTGGGGTCGGCTGTGGAGAGAGAAGCCAGGGAGAGGTGGGGGTGTGGCTTTAAGCCTATACTTCCCATACATGGAACATGTTTACATACCCTTTAATAAATTACCCCAACACTACCTCCTATAGTAGGAAAATCTACATGTCCTTGCTGTTAACAAACTCTGCTAAGTCTTGACCAGGTTTACCCAAGGCTTTCAGTAATGAGGCCACAAAGAGGCTTGTACGTGCTTATGTTAAATAAACATTGTACTGCCTGAAAATATACCTGTCTTCTTTTTGTTTTTATTCCTAAAAAGACCGACAGGCATAGTTAATAGGGATATGTACAGAGCCTGCTCTGCCATTAGGCAGAGTAGATAAATGCTAGGGGCGCCGCCTGCCCAGAGTGCCGGCTGCAGCCGCGGCTCAACTTTAAGGCCCTCATTCACCATAGTGCAAAGTGAGCCGCAAAGCGTTCGGCTCACTTCGCATATGGTATTATACGCCCGCTGATGTCCTGCATGCGGACATCAGCGAGCGCATTAAAGGGATTCCCCTCCTGGCGAAGAGACTCAAGTGCTCTTGCCGGGAGGGGAATCCCTTTAATGCACATGCTGATGTCTGTGTGCAGGACATCAGCATGCACATAATACCATATGCGAAGTGAGCCGAACGCTTTGTGGCTCACTTCTCACCATGGTGAATGAGGTCCTTAATCTCTGCCAGTTGGGAGATTTAAAGTTGAGCCGCGGCTGGACTGCAGTGTTGGAGTTAAGGGGGGCGGCGCAGGTTGGGGGGCGTCAAGAGGGGGTGGCGCGGGTCGAGGGGGGGGTGTTGCGGTGGGGGGGGATCGTCTAGGGCGCAGATAGGGCCAGAGCCGTCTCTGGATATGTAGATGGTGCTTTATTGCTGAAAACCCTGTGGCTACAAATTCTTTGTCTGGCACTGGCCTTAAACATGTTATTCATTCTGGGTTTTTACATATTACCTGTTCTAATTTAGGGAGGAGAAGAAATAAGTTGGATGTATAAAGAATAAAAGGTAGAAGTCCTCATTTACTGACTTTCTCATGGATCCAAGAAAGGTACTGTCCAAGCTTCATAGCAGTATACCAACAAAAAACAGATAGGAGCCACTAGCTTTTATACTGGCATATAAATAAAAGCTACTTAAGCAATAATTTCATTGTACCAGTGAAATTATTGCTGAAGTGATCTACTTCTTTTTGGTTGAGAGATGATAAACCTGTTCTTACTAGAAATGTAAAATATTTTAGTCTTCTGCCATCTTGCTTTGCTTCTATATTCTAAAACCAGTATCCAACTTTCCTGCTTAGAATAAAGATGAAAGCATAAAGCAAATTGAACAGGATTGTAGAACCACAGGCAATGCATCAATAATAACAGATAATCTGACGCTTGGCAGTGTCAACTACCACTTACTCTTCTAAGAGATATGACCACATCTATACCTAACCATTCCTCAGCTTTAACACAATGCCTCATTGCTGCCTTCATCCCCAGTAAGTACAGTGTGTCAGGATTATTGGAAGCATTATGGAGTTATTGACAAGCCCACAAGGTCCCTTAATAAGGATTTTATTACATTACAAAAAGAACTAACTGAGCTGCAAATAAAAAAAGATAATGTAACTATTCTGTGTCATAACATTTTGCTTGAGTCATTGGTTAAGAAGCATCCATCATTAGCTATGCTGAATGCCAGGTAAATTGTATTCAGTGGCCACAGGTCATTTTGATTGCCCTGCACAGCTGCTGATTGACCCCCAAATCCCCCAACTGCCCCATAGAGCCCCTTATTCCTTTGCAGGTCCCCATGATTGCCCCATGCAGCTGCTGGTTCCACCTCACTAGTTGTGCCAATTCCTCTGCACAGCAGCATTTCCTTCACAGATCCTGGATTGCTTTGCACAACTAGCGATTGCTCGACAGGTCCCCCCGATTGTCCCACACAGTTGCTTTTCCTTCACAGGTCCCACTGATTGCCCAGCACAGCCATGAGTTGCTCCACAAGATCCCCTGCATGCCCCGCGCAGCTGCAGGCTCCTCAGCACTTTTGACAATTCCTATTCACAGCTGCCAATTGCTCCACTGGTGCCTTTGATTGCCCCTCACAGCCACTGATTGGCCTGCACAACCAGCGATTGCTCCACAGGTACCCCTGATTTCCCCACACAGCCACTGATTGCCCCCAGATCTCTTGATGGCCCATAGAGCCACAGGTTTCTCCAATTGCGCTGCATAGTAGGCAATTGCCCCACAGGCTAAGATTCTTCTACAGATCCTCCTGGTTTCCCTACGCAGATATGTGAATAAATTGCTGTTTTTATTTTGGTACTTGAGCTACAGCAGTTGGATTTTCAGTCAAATATACCCTTGTGGGCATTGTTCACTTTGGATTGTTTGGCAATCTTACCTTTGCACACACCTATGCATATTGGGTATTGTTCTTTTCAGGAGACATTGCTTTTTCAGATTTTGTATGGTTTTTGAGGATTCAAGGTGATATTTGAATGAAATGCTGTTTTGACCCTGCATTTTTGTCAATTTTTTCAGCAAACTGGCAGAAACCAGTGATCTGTGTTCACAGCAACAAGCCTGGTCCACCTAGATAACTGAGAAGGGTGTACCTTTGAGGGATATATAATTTGTTGTGGGTATTCGCAAGGTAAAAGTTGTCTATGCTTCAGTACTCAGTGAAAATGAGCCTTGTGCACATGCTTCACTTTGGGGTTTTTGGTAATCATGATTTGCACGTGCCTATGCATATTTGGCATCTTATTGTTCATGAGGCATTGCTCTTTCCGATTTAGTTTGTTGTTTGATGCTTTAAGCTATTATGTGAAAGAAATGCTGTTTTGACCCTGCATATTTATCAATTTTTCAGCAAACCTGCAAATTTCATGGGGGCTTGCATCCACAAATCTACGCCCATGGCAATGAGCCTGGTACACCTAGATAGCTGAAAGTGTGTACTTTTGGAAGATATATATTTTGTTGTGGCTGTTCACAGGGTGTAGGGTTGTTTTACTGCGGCAAGCAGATTTTCAGTGAAAATCACCCCTGTGCGCATGCTTCACTTTGGGGTGTTTGGCAACCATACCTTTATGCGCACCTACACATATTGGATATTGTTGTGTTCAGGAGGTATTGCTTTTTTAGATTTAGTATTATTTTTGGGGTTTAACGTTGATATATGAAATAAATACTGTTTTTATTCTGCATTTTTATCATTTTTTCATCCAATCTGCAAATTTCAAGGGGACTTGCATCCACAGCAACATGCTTGGTACGCCTAGATAGCTGAAGGTGTGTACTTTTGGAGGATATATACTTTGTTGGGGGGTGTTCCCAAGGTAAAGGGTTGCTTTTACTGAAAAACTTCAAGGTGGCACTTGGGCTGCAGCACTCAAGATTTTCAGTCAGCATTACCCTTGCATGCTTCACTTTGGGGTGTTTGGCAAACATACTTTTATGCGCACCTACACATATTGCATATCATTCTTTTCAGGAGGCATTGCTCTTTCAGATTTAGAAGGATTTTGTGAGTTTCACATCGATATGTGAAAGAAATACTGTTTTGAACTTGTATTTTTAACATTTTGTTCAGGAAATCGGCAAAAACTAGTGAATTTCTTGAGTGCTTGCGTCCACTGAGTTGCCTGTATCCATGGCAACAAGCCTGGTATGCCTGGATAGGTGAAGGTGTATGCTTTCAAAATATACACTTTGTGGGGGGGGGGGGTATTTACAAGGTGAAGGGCTCTTTCTTGTGAAAAACTGCAAAGTGTGCATATTTTTTACTCTAAAACAGGGGTGGGCAATTAATTTTCCCAAGGGGCCGCATGAGAAATTGGGATGGTTTTAGAGGGCCGAACTAATATACTGTAGTTATCTCAGTTAACTATATTAACTCGGTACACATTATTATATGTCATATAATAACGTGTACCGAGCCCAAGAATAAATTATTCAACCAATCCCTTCTACAGTGATTTTCAACCTTTTTTGAGCCGCGGCACATTTTTTACATTTACAAAATCCTGGGGCACACTACCAACCAAAATGACACTCTGGGAACCTGCGAAGGAATTGGCGGCTCTACGGGGCAATCTGGGGCTGGGAGAGCAATCAGGAGCTGAGGGCGAAAATAAGGGGCAGGGTGGATAGCAGGAGCTTCTAGGGACAATCAGGGGCTTGGCTGGGCAAATCTGGGAGGGGGGCACATCAGGGGCAAATAAAAGGTGAGGGGGCACATTAGGCTCAAATAAGAGGTGAGGGGGCACATCTGGGGCAGGGGGGCACATCTGGGGCATCAGTGGTAGCTGTGGGGGGGGGGCGGCTTTGGTGGGGGCTTCAACTTACCCCCCTGCACGGCATTCTTCCTCATTCGGCTGCTGCTGCCACTGCACACAGCCGAATGAGGAAATGAGACTGGGAGTGCTGATCACATGCACTCCCGGTCTTCTATTGGCTCATGTGACCGATCGGGTCACATGAGCCCTCCTCACACCACGGAGGGAGTCAGACAGGACTCCCTCCTTGCTCCTTGTGTCACTGACAGGAGGCGGGCCAGATGCGGCCCGCGGGCCGCCCCTTGCCTAGGTCTGCTCTAAAATATCATAATGCTCTCATTTCAATTAGGAGAGTCTCCTGTAAGGAAAGCGTGTTTAGTAAGATATATGTGGTATTGCTGTGATTGGGAGGAACAGAGCTTTTATAATCACTATTGGTTTGCCTGAGAAACGTACTTTTTTAATAAAAATATAGGCTCCAATTTAAAGAAAATATAATTTTTTGTAATTTCTTGCCCATTTCACCCAAAATATTAAGCAAGCAAAGAAATAATTGCAAACAAGACCTTGCAAGTGAAAGCCCAATGTCCACATATGCATTAATAATGTATTCAATATGGATGATGCAAGTCTGCAGAGCTGAGTATTCTTCAGCAGTGACATCACAGGTCCACATTTGCATTAATAATGTATTCAATATGGATGATTCGAGTCTGCAGAGCTAATCTTCAGTGGGACAGTACAGGACATATAGAGATAATCTGGATTTTTTTAATACAATGATTTAGGAGGCAGGTAAAGGGAAAATTTTATTATGTGTTTGTTTGGAGGTACCTTTAGTTCTTCTTTAAAGGTAAGCACTATATATAGTACATGTAAAGGCATTTGGGGCATTTTCATTCGTGTCATTGTACTATTATTAGACTGTATTACCTTTGTGTTCCACTTCTCTATTTTACCTGTACACAAGAGTTCTTGCATAGCTTTGCTTCCAAGCCATAGTTTGGCAGCACTGGTGTCAGCAGAAGTTTGTTTCCCTCCCTGTCATTTGGGCCTATTGCAATCCACTGTCTTCAGTTAGTGTTTTGTGTCTTCTGTATTTTAATATTATGTACCAGCACTTAATAGACCCCTATTCATTACTACATTCACTTATTACTATTTACTACTTGTACTAGATGGTTAAAAATGACTGTAGGATGGTTTTCTGTGGCGATAAATTGAACTCTACCTCCTTGGTACATACAGTGGTGTGAAAAAGTGTTTGCCCCCTTCCTCATCATTTTTTCACACAGGGCCATGATGGTTTGGATTTTTTTCTCCTTTAATAATAAACACCTTCATTTACAAATTACATTTTGTGTTGTCCTTGACTATTGTCTAAATTGGTTTGATGTTCCGAAACACTTAAGTGTGACAAACATGAAAAAAACAGGAAATGAGGAAGGGGCAAACACTGTACATCAAAAGTGTCACAAACTAAAAATCCTTACATGAAATACCACAATGATAGAAGACCCTGTCCACAATCCAAATAATTGTAAAAGTATTACCATATAAAGCTACAGTATGTGAGGCAGGCTCGAGAACGAGATGATCAAAGAAAGAAATAACAGCTCTATAGAACATCTACATGCAGAACTACTAGCCTCCAAATGGCAGTGTATGTGCACTGTGTGTACTGTATACCAGCAGTACAGCCATTACAAACAAATCTGCTAGAAATAAGTCTTGTTCCAGTAAAAAAATGTATTGCTAACAGTTATTTTGTTTTACAGATATTTCAGTTCAGGCAAAAATCAACATTGCTGTTATTAATCTTCAAACATTTGCATAATACTAATACAAAGCTCTTTGTAAATAAATATATTGCACTTGGCAACTACTGTCGGAGGGGGAAAATGTGCATTTTCTCCCAGCTAAACACAATAAACTGTCCAATTGGAGATCCAAGGTTAGCCCAATTTTACAGATTCCAAAGCTGCGCCATATGCACATGTTATGTACGAAACCATAGTTGTAAAAGGATGCAGCCCAATTATTGCTATAACATATAGTCCGTTTTCTGCATGCAAGAAACTGGACAGGGCTGAACCATAACAATATCTAATTTTACAGATCAGGTTAGTACAGTACTGGGACCAGGTTTAATGGCGCCCTAGGCAACAATGCCAAAATGTGACCCCCCACAGCAGACCCCCTGCATTGTGCCCCATACAGTGCAGCAGTAGTGTGTAGCTTTACAATTTTCCTTTCTCTCACCCATCATTTCTCCATATTGTGGTGCCCCAACCTTCACTTTCCAGATACTGTGCTGTCCCATTCCCAACCTTCACCATTCTTTGCTGCCCCCACAGCCCCCTGATGGAGGGGGGATGCCATCTTGGTGCTTTACCTTGTCCCTACTTACCCCCTCCCTGGCCTTACTCTGTCTGCTCTAGCACTTAGCGTTATTGTGATCCTCTCCCCAGCGCTGCCTTTAACTTTCTGTGAGATGATTAAAGGAAGTTAAAGGCAGCACTGAGAGGGGGTGGATTGTTGTAGCGCTAGAGCAGACACAGCCAGGTCAGGGAAGAGAAGGGGGGTGGGCACTAAGAAAACACCTGCCCCTCCTTCCTCCCACAACAGCACCCTATGTGGCTGCCTACACCTCAGCCTGGTCCTGGGTTAGTAATACCTTCATGCTAAAGAAACAGTAGAAACAAAAAAATTTGGTTTGAAATGACAGTTATTGCTCCATTCTAATTGTAAAATACTTTCTTTGAATTTTAAATTCCTGGTTTGTATTGCTTTGTTTTGTTTTTCTCTACTTTGGTTACATCTTTTATCTGTTAAATAAACACACCCCTGCTCTGTTCTTTGAGTTCTACAGAACTGTCTAGAAAAATATTCAGGAAGCGTCACAGAAAGCCCAACATATAAAAGATATCTGCAACCAGCAATGAGAACAGAAAAAATAAATAAATCAGCATCTCAACCTCCATTTTCACAAGTACTGCTTATGGGAAATCCCATCGCCCATTCAAAGAACAATTCTTTCTTTTTTATGCTAGTGGCACTTTAAATTGCATCCTTTAGAATAAGAGTTTTTTTTCTATACAGATTATATTTGTTGAATATCATGACTTAAAAAAGTAGTCAAACAAACCGAATAAATCTCAGTGAATTATATGTGCAAGCAGAATGGTCTTTCAGAAGACATTGAGATCCTTTCATTATCTGGTAATTCCAAGGACCCAAGAAGCATTTAGTTGAAATCAATTGACCTGGAACACACCACCAACATAAACCATTTTTCCCACCATGCCAGGCTATATTTCTCTGATGACTGCAGCAGGGTCTCTCTGAAGGGATCCTGTTTGTGAACCAAAACTATTTCGATTTCCCCAATCAAAATAATCAGGAGCAAAGCTGAAAAAGAAAAAGCCACATTACTTATTAGTTAACTTAATACCAAAACAACCATGGGAGTGCATATAAGATTATACTATAATGTTTTACCTGCCCTGTAAACTTTGTGGTGAGATATTCCATGCCAGGTCATCATCACTATCATATCTTCGAGGGTTATCAAAGAAATAGGAACGGGGATTAAAACCGTGAGTAGGAACTAGCCCAGGGTTAGTCTACAAAACAACAATCAGAACAATCCTGTTCTAATCAATATCTATAATTTTGAGAAATTATCGATCATTTGTATGCAGGTATAATTTATTATATACTAGATATACTAATATTTTAGATTTACTACTTCCAGTGGTCAAGCAGGCACTCCAGAAAATGAAAAAGTGGCAGAGGTTTCATTAAGCATACTGGAGAACTTCAATTATAAGATAGAAAATCAATAAAATGTTAAAAATATATACTGTATATATACAGTTTGTAGGCACACTTTTATACAAATGTCTTCCTTCTAATTTGATCTTTGAACTTACACATTTTTTAATAAAACAGACTTCTATTAAAGGGGAACTATAGTCAGATTACATCTTTACATATGCAGTACTATACCATAGTGAGAAGTGTTTCTCCCCAGTAGATGTTTCATGCGAAGCAACTAAAAACTAAGGCACCAGGAAATGTGTGTGATATAACTGCTAAACACAAGAAGAAAAAGCTGCCTGATTTCTACTGTGGTTAAGCAGTGCGCTGACATTTTGGCCTCATTAGCCATGCTTTGTTTACATTCTTGGAATGCAGGAGATTGACTTGTGCACAGGCGTTATATTACACATTAGGCAAAAATGTCCGGGGGAGGGTACCCATTCAAGGAAAACTGGCTGGTACACGTCACACACTCATTTCTTGGTGCGGGAGTTTTCCAAGGCTCTATAATAAATCATTCTGTTTCAGATGAAACATCTAATGGGGAGAAACGCTTCTCACTAAGCTATAGTACTGCATATGTAAAGATGTAATCTGACTTTACTTCTCCTTTAATCTTACTGACTGGCCAGGACACATGATTAAAGGCTTTGAAAGGTGATGCTTCTATTTACTCTGCTGAGCCCAAAGTGAATGCAAAACCTCTCTTTACTATTACACCTCCAAAACATCTCAAACTGCAACATAAGTATACTAGTACGCAAGCGTACTAACAGAGAAATTATTATTATGCTTTGTACAAACAGCACTAATATATTACACTTCTCTCTGCAAGGATATTTAACATTTCACATTCTACATACAAAAACACTCCATAGGCAATTTTAATACTTTGGATTGTGGAAAACTAAAGTACTTGGAGAAAACCTACATAAAAACCCAAAGGTGATCACACAAACTGTGCAGCTGCTGTTAACTTTGTTGTTAGTGCATTTGGTACTATGTCTCAAAGCAAAGGATGTGCTTTGTATTTATTCATTTATATAGCGCTGATAAATTATACAGCACTTCACCATTTACTTCAGTCCTTGCCCTGTGGAACTAACAATCTAATTTCCCTATTCAGTCACTCACACATAGAACACATAGACAGACACACATGTATGTTTTTGGATTGTGGGAGGAAACCCAAACAGGTGCGGGGAGAACATACAAACTCCATGCAGATAAAGTCCAGGGTGGAATCGAACCCAGCGCTGCAAGGCAGCAATGCTAACCACTGAGCCGCCATACTACACACTGGCAAATGTAAACCAGCAATCAGGCCATTAATGCAAATAGAAATTGCTGTTTTGCTCACCATATCTTGAGTAGAGGTTCGGACACGAAAAAAATACACCACTAAACTTGTTGGGAATAGCTCCCAGACAAAAAGGATGACTCCAAACACTACGTATCCAGCATCCCCCAGCTTGCATTTTAAATCAGCCTGTTGATTAAAAAGAGATAAGATTGCAAGGGAAAGCAATGACTGTGTTGTTTATTTATAAAGAATAAAAGAGGATAAAAAAAAAAAATTCAGGGTCACATTTTTAAAAGGGTGATTTCTCTGTCTAATTCACCTTGCTACAATTCATATTGCATTGCCAAAATAGACACATATTCACTCCCTGTTGTCTAAGCAGCAAATATACTTGTCAAACAGGCGGACAGTTGTGATCGCTATCACTTGCATAGTGCGGTGTAGACAGAATAGAAGTAGGATGAGCAGTCATGTGCAGTGAGCAAGTGAAGGGCAATGACGTCAGTCACAACATATCCCACTAACTGTATTCCATGAATATTCTATTTCTATGTCACCTTGTCCCTAGGTCATGTTGTCACTTAGTCGCCATTGTCTCTTTTGAATGGTCATCTTATGCAACAATGGAGCCCTGCTAACAACCCTGAAATTTGCCACTTTGAAACGGCGAAGTCAAACAGGTGAATTTGAAGCAGTTCATCGAGTTACATTTGCACCTTTGACACACACTCCTCCGCTTAGTAAATAGTAGAAGTACCTGTGCAGGTACACGCAAAGTGATGTGAAGAACTCTGTAAGTTCATGACAATTGTAAACACCTGAACTGGTCGTGTATTCACCACTTCACAGAATTTGTTTAACAAGCGAACATGCGGAAGTGGAAAACAGATGCGAATTCAGAGCTCTAGGTGACCATTCGGTCTTCATGAAATCTTTTTCTCACATTTTTTAGAATTCATTCTACTTGATGCAAAATGTAGCAAGTTATAATAACTGAGCTCAAGACACCAACAAACTTTTTCAAACTCTCCAGTTGCAGCTGTGTTTAACATTGCAGAACAAACACCCTCATGCAGAACTATGGCCCCCTTTCCTGAAGCTTCATCTGTGCCTGTAGATTCCATAACTCTTCCTCTTTTTAGCTGTGTAACTCCCTAATCCAACTCCATTACAGTTATACAAATAGAGCGCATTGATTTTTGCTGCTTTCGCTCACCACCTTGAGGGGCACAATCTTCACAACAAGCTTATTTAAAAAAAGGAACAGTGAATGAAACCTTCCCTACCAATTCAGTTCCTGGAATTCCACATCTACATGGGACTAAGATGAGCAAACTCAGAGTTTTTGTATCATTGTATACAAGCAGTAATTTCTATTACTGAATGAACGAGCCTGCAAACTTTCAAATTATTATATCCTCCCCAAAGTCTTTAAATTATGTGTATAAACAAACCTACCTTGGTGACCAGTGAAAGACTGACACACTATTCACTAATCAGCTAATCTTAGATAACACACTGTCTTTTGTCATTATAGTCTGTTACATAGATCCTGATTAAAGTAACTGGACTGGAACAACCTGCACTTTCCAGTCCTACAGTTAGTTATGTGCAGAGGGTTAAGTATGCATCAAACGAGAGAAGTTCACAGGCACAGCTTGTGGGGTATGGAAGCGCAGTACAAAAAGAAAAAAAACCTCACAGTGTAGTATTTTGGGTATCTATCATAGATACACTTCTTATTACATCTTCACAACTAAAGTGATGAAATGTCAATTTCCAAACACCAATGTGTTATGGTGGACAAAGGAACTAACAAAAATCCTGTGGTTCAAAACTGTGCACCACACACCTAGTGTGCTTGTACTTATCAGACTAATACAATTACTGGTCATTTTAATAAGAAAACATACAGTTGAAATAGCAATCAAATAGTCTTGTGGAAGTGATCCTCAATAAGTTACCATAGTGCAATGAAACTTTACTATAAACTATAAGGAGCTCCGTTTTCATTACAGTTCTGAGCGTGTTACTGTACAGAGCTCTCCTGAGGAAGCAGACATCACTGTTGGCAAAATGCGTTGAGTCCATTTTTCCAGAGCATTTGATGCCATTTTATATGCTTTATGTTCACAAGTGTTTTGTGAGTATATATTGTTTGCATTTTACTTTATAATAAAATTTCATTACACTATGCTGCCTTTCTGTTCTCTTATTTAAATGACACTTTGCACTGTTTTCAATGTAATTCCCTGCAATACATAAGAGCATCCTAGTGTAGAAAATGTACCAGACCTACTCCATACAGAATAATGGGTGTTTGCCTGGTTTAATTAGGCAAACACTTTTCATAGAATAAATTAGAAGGAATGTCTTTATAAATCAATATTTTGCAAATTATTTACTACTTATAGCAAAGGGAAAACTGTTAGAAATATAGTTAACCGTCAATGAAGCTGGTTAGGACATACTCTCTTACCCCTTTAACATATTCATAAAAAATGCTTTCCACAGACACGCATCCTTGGGGAACAAAGGAGAATTTGTTCAGGTTAACTCCACATTTCTAGGTACTTTACCTGATCTGATACATTATACCAGTCATAATCAAATGAACTGTAGCGAGAGTCAGACAGGGACAAAATAACTAAATTGTAGCAGGCTCTTGATGTGTAGAGTAATATTACTGTCACTCCAATACAAGTAACTTGGCATACAGATGACCCCTACAAGGTAAAAAAAACAAAAAACAATTACCATGACCTTGAAATGGGTTAATAAAAAAAAAAAAAATCAATTTAAAAGTATGATATGGTATCATAGAGGTCTGTAGCATGGAAATCAACATTTGAACGTGGCAAATTTAGCTTTTATCAAGATCACAAATTGATACTTGTACATATGACCTATTTTAGATAAAGCCAGTACGCTCAGCATTGACGTACCCCCACTTCCTGTTCATGGTTACATGGAGTATGTACATCCATGCACATGGCTGTGAGCACTACAATCCAAACCTCAGTAACTAGGGCGGCACACCAAAAAAAAAAAAACCCACCCCCAAAAAAAAGACACCTGCCAACAGGGGGACTATTGATCTGAAAGGCTGACCTTGATAAAACATACCTTTTATAGGCAGGTTTTACCACAGGAAAATGTCTTTAAGGACTTAGTAAACCACTTCTAGGAAAGTTGTGTTATGTCATGGTCTCCCAGTCAATCAAATCAATGGGCTGTGTGGTTTTTCAGATGTTTTACATGATAAAATTCCCTATGTTGCCATTGGCCTTAAACACTGCCTAGGTCTGTCAGAGGAATATATCAACAGGCAGTTTGTTGGGGCCTAGTAACCCAGAGCAACCAGCAGTAGTTTTCATTATTTTAGCTCTGCTAACCCAACATTTGGTTAGATTTTATGGCCTGGGCTTTCACTGACAATCTCTATGGATTTTATTACAGTATTACTGTTTTCCGCAGGTAATTTGGTTACTTTTGAAGTGGAAGACTGAGTGGAGTTTATTTAACCAACATATTTAAAAAGCAATGTACTGGATCCAATCAACTCCTCCCCCTATCGAAACAATTCACAGCAGAATTAAATTTTTAT
>WMED01010630.1:0-15664 GCA_019650415.1 Pipa parva | reverse complement strand
GTGGTGGAACTTGCACTATTGGTGACTGACTAAATACTTTTTTCCCCACTGTATATTAACCCAGGGAGACAGGAAGATGTTACAGGTCAAAATCGACATTCTCAAATTATAGGTAAAGAATGGAATATTCAAATTACTTAAGGACTGACAGTTTTAAGACTGCATATGAGGTTTGTTGAAAATGACATAATACTTCCAGAGGTAAAGGTATGGCCTAGAAGTATTGTACTTCAAGAGGGTCAAAATTTACAAATATCATGTAATGAAAATCTGAATTTACCCCCAGAGTCTACAATATCTTGGTACAAGGAGAATGAATTTAGAGGAAGTATAACTGTAGGTCCTCAGGTTATCGTTGTACATAAAAGTCCTTTAGGACAAGTGCAATGGTATCAGAACAATCTTACGTTCAACCAATACGATTTCAAGGTTAATGATCAAGGGACATAAAAGTGTTGTGTAGATAATGATATAAGAAGTCAAATGAAATGTAGCTCAGTAGAAGTCAGAGTAAATTTACATCCTACCAAAATAGTTTACAAGGATAAGTCTTTTGTTTCATCTAGTCCTTTCCAGATAAATCATTTTCATTCAATACCTTTATTGAAAGATGGACAACTGGTAACTATCATATGACATTTTAATATTTCTCAGTGGAAAATTTCTAATAGATTCCCACAATGTCAGAAATATTTAGAGAATATGGAACAAGGTTTAGACCATTGGATTGGTAAACAGAATCAGGAAATGGTCAGAATAAAAAGGGACTCTTTGACAAAAATAATAATAGCCGCCATCCTATCGATCGACAGTGGTGTCTCCGATTCCTTCTGTGGCTTCCAGGGAGCTGGCTGGCACCAGAGACGTGGAGGAGGAGATTCCGACCGGAGCCGATTTGTTCTGTGACCAGGAGGACTTGAGAACCAGCGGCTGGCAGGTAATGTGGGTGCTAGGGCATGGGACATTAGGCCCAGGTCCTACAATAGTTGGGACTACTATGCACTGCCAGGCCCCATCACCCATTATGAGTCCTCAAACCATCCCATTATCTGTCCCTCCATGCCCCTGGATAGTTCTGTGGTTCCTGGCCGAGCGAGAAGGAGTACCCATGGGGCAGTTTCCCGTGTACAAAAGTTGTTTAATTTTAGAGTATTCGCAGAGTGGGGACTTTTCATGCCGTACGCTCCCAAGGGAGTTTATGACTATGTCGTAGACCACCTGGATAGCTGGCTAAATGAGGCTCTTATCCGAAAATTGAATCTAGATAAAAGGTGTCTGGAAAATCCTAATGCCAGACAGAGGGTGGTGGATCGGAAAAAAATAGAAGAGAATAAGGCTGAATGGTGGTGGGGTCGCACTATAACCCGTCACTTTGTCCATATGGGGGGTAAGAGAACCTCGAAGCCTCACCTGTACTCAATCAATTGCCCTACGGCAGAGGGGGGTATGGTGGAAAAGCCGCACCTGGGTTTTTATACCTCATTTGAGGACACCATAGAGGCTTATTGCAATGAATCCTAAAGTGAACTGTAGCCGTAAAGTCTGAGTTATTCCTTCATTTTTCAAATTTAATGATGTTGACTGTTCTAATCTGATATGGTGTGCAGTGCTTTATTTGATATAATTCACGGCTTGTAACTACTATCTCTTTAGTGAGTAAGCTATGTCCTGAAATAGCGTGTTTTTCTAGTTTCTTAGTTTTCAATATGTGTTCAGTAATATAAGTTTGGTACAGGAGGAGTAGAAGGGGTTAAATGAATATGTTTTTTTTTTTTCCTCTTCTTTTTCTGGGCTGCAGTAAAAGCTGCGTAGCCAATAGCAAGTTGAAAAAAATGTGTGTTTTGATAGTCTTTGCTTATGTTTGTAACATTGTAGAGAGAGACAAGAAGCATGTATCTTCATCTGCCAGTGATTCCGAAAAAAAATGTGTTTTTGATCTTCAGCCTGTGACTTTATAACAGTAGCCGAACGTCAACTCCCGCCATCTCAATGACAGCCAACAGCTGTAGATGGAAGTTCTTGAAGAAAGGGTTCTTGTTCATGTAATTAATTTATACAATGTCAGAGGCGTATTTATTAAAGTCGAAACTTTTTTGACCACTTAACGCTGGAGAAACAGATTTTTTTTAATTACTCCAGTATTGCCTATTGTTTTCCATCAAAAAAAATTGCTTTGATCCTGTATAAATCAGAGAAAACCTTCATAAATATCCCCCTTATAAATGATATTTTATATAATGCTACACTTTCTAAATGGCTTTTTATTAAAATTTGAGCTACCTGATTAATTGGTTCTTTCTAAATGATATACATGTGTATATGTCTATACATGAAAGCTAATATTCTTCCATGTTTAACTGTAACTGGTGGACCATTTAATCCCGCTCTTTCCTAGGTGTGAGTGTTGCGTACGCAGCTTTAAATCCATCCTTGTTGACATGCTACTCCGTCACTTAATGAGCTGATATCATCAGAGTTTGTCTCTGCCGTAAACCAAAAATTAAAATCTCGCACGCCAGTGAATTTGCTTAGTGAGCGTTCACCTGTGTTTGTCCATATGTCAGTCATTTTTCAGAGAAGCACACGTGTACCTTATGTTCTCCTGGTGCGGATAGATCCGGAACACCTGGATATATAGTGATTTATAGTTTTACTTTGCACAAATATAGTATGATTACAAAAGCGCTGTCACATATCACTTTCTTGTAATAATGCTGTAAAAAGCTAATTTGCGGTCATTTTGTCCCATTTGGTAGGTAATTCATTGACATGACTAGAGGACCACAAAATCTTCAGTATTCAACCTTGGGCGATTATGATTGATATCCAAATCACCCATGAGTCTAATTCCAGAGTTTCTCGCTTCCTCTATTTCCCCTCTGTCTGGTGAGATTCTTGCACATGTGAGATTCTTTCTCTTCTTAATGTTTTAGTTCCTTTTTGTTTGTAAAAGAAAATACCTGTCACATACCAGAGGCCCTGTATATTGCTTATCCTTACATTTGTCAGTGGGTATATTCACCCTTTAAAATAACAACAATGACAAAAGTTGAAAATTCATCAAATTCATTTATAGTTACTAAATATTCAATCTGTGTTTCCAAAAATTCTGAATTTTATATAGAAATTAAGATATTTAACTATTTAGCTTTAAAAATAGGCTATAGGGCACACTTCCTGTATATGTTGTATATAAAGTATACACAGCGACCTATCTCTCCCCATTATACTGAATAACAACAGGGAACCAGTCATATATGGGCTGGTGTCAGAATTTGCATGTAATACTACCCCTGTGAACGGACATCAGCATGCACATTAAAAGGATTCCCCTCCCGGCGAGAGCACTCGAGTCTCCTCGCCGGGAGGGGAATCCCTTTAATGCGCATGCTGATGTCCGCATGCAGGACATCAGCGGACGCATAATACCATTTGCGAAGTGAGCCGAACGCTTCGCGGCTCACTTCGCACAATGGTGAATTAGGGTCTTAATGCAGAGAAGTTTTATGGTAAGCAACGACAGAATCTGGAATTTTGGTGAGTTATGGCAGTGCCACAGTTGCTTCTGTAGCCTATGGCTTGGGCATGGAGACTCTTGGAGATTATATTTGCTTTGTGCTGGTTTCTGGTTGCAACTGCTGGCATAATGTTTAGTTTTTATATAATTATGTTTTATAAACGTTAAAGAGGAACTATATTCATATTACATCTTTATATATACAGTACTATACCTTAGCGTTTCTCCCCAGTAGATGTGTAATGAATCATCCTGCTTCAGATGAAACAGCACTGGAAAACTTCTGCACCAGGAAATGTGCATGTGATGTGTACCGGCAAGTTTTCCATGAAAGGGTACCCTCCCCTGGACATTTTTGCCCTACTTACTACTTAACACCTGCACACAAGTTAGGTTTCCCTAGCCCAAGTCTCTGTAATCTTCTGCATTCCAGGAATGTAAACAGAGCACGGCTGATGAGGCCAAAAGGTCAGTATACTGCTTAATCAATAGCAGTCAGGCAGCTTTTTCTTCTCGTGTTTAGCATTTATATTACACAAAGTTCCTGGTGCGGGAGTTTTGAAATGCTGCCTAATAAACCCTGCTTCAGATGAAATATCTACTGGGGAGAAACGCTTCTCACTAAGGGGGTAATTCAGGAAAGAGCAAAGTTCCCCTGCGATGCTTCTCATCAGTTCGGCGAGTCGGGTGTGCGCTCCCTGGTCTCCTGCAAGCGGAGATCAGCGAATGCTTTAAAGGTACTTCGGCTCACCTCGCGACCAGTCGAATCACCTCACCAAGTCGAAGTACCTTTAAAGCGTTCGCTGATCTCCACGTGCAGGAGACCAGGAAGCGCGTACCCGTCTCAGCGAACTGATGAGAAGCATCGCAAGGTAACTTCGCTGTTCCCTGAATTACCACCTAAGGTATAGTACTGCATATGTAAAGATGTAATCTGACTATAGTTCCCCTTTAATAAATCTGTGGCCAATTTTTCAACCAATCTATGCCTGAGTCATTCATGGGGGGGCCACAGTTCACATTGCAAATCTGGACTGTTGTTTTGGGTAGCCAAGTACCATAGAAAACAATGGGACTGGATGAGGTCTGTTTAAAAACTTGGCTGCTATCAGCAAAGTTAAGAACAGACAGAAAGCAATACAATTCATAAATTTAACTTCAAAGATAACATTTTTACAAGTGCTGTATTTGGCCAACTGCCATGTCAATCCTGGTCACAAACTCTGCTGCTAAGCTACCTTGGGTCTTGTGGGCCTCTTGTTACTTGTGACCACTGACCAAAGAGTTTGCCTGTGTTTCTTCCTGTGACATAAAGCGCCAAGTCCTATTAATATCTCTTACCAATCACAATGAAGAAGGATTTATACAATTACACACAGTATGATACAGTCAGTACTAATGCACACATGAACCTAAAGATCCCTTGTACACAGCTCCTACAAATGACAACAAACTGTAGATACAGCAGTTACTTTGATGGTAGTCACTCCTGTTTAAAATCCTCAGCTATTCTAGAGGGCCTTGTATTACTGATGTTTTTTGCAAAGGAATACATTTAACACATACATTAAAGAGTTTTTGGATGTCAGAACTCTGAGAAATTACATTTAGATTAGTTTTCAAGAAACACATTTTTTGAGAATCGCAAAGATTTTCTTCTGCTTCCCAGAGGGGTACAACAATGAAATATAAGACAAGACATGCTCTACATGCCTGGAAGCTGGAATAGGCACCGAACAGAGAAGTCTTGCTCCATAGACATTTTATGTACAGTGTGATGTCATTTTCTTGTAATTATTTTATATATATATATAAAAGCAGAAAAGTTGTCACGCACTCCTGGGTCTAGAAATTATTTTAAACAAGCAAAAATTTATTGACACATAATTAAAAACACATATGGATGCAAAAGGTATACAGCTCATGTGCCGGCCCCCCCTCTCGGGCCTTGATCACAGCTGTTCAGAGGCAAAAAAGAACCAAATCCCCACCAAAGATGGTGCATTTATAAAACACTCACCCAATAGTGAAACACTGTGCACTCATCTCCAAAGGCATGCTGAATATACAAGCCGACCATCCAATCCACTGCAATGAGCTGACTGAGGACTAGAGGCAGTGGATTGGACGGACGCCTTCTACATCCAGCATGCCTTTGGAGATGAGTGCACTGTGTTTCACTATTGGGTGAGTGTTTTATAAATGAACCATTTTAATTAATTTCTAGACCCAGGAGTGCTTGCCAACTTTTTTGCTTTTGTTTGTTTGGTTGTTTTGGGACAACACCCGAGCATATAATTGTTTAAGGGAGTGTGCTTGGATTTTTTGCTATATATATATATATATATATATATATATATATATATATCCAGTGAACCAGCCTTACTCGATGTGTCTCTTATTTGCAGCAGAGAGTTTTGGTCACTAAGGTCTGTTTTGGGCTACCAGGCTTTATACAAGTCTCTCAGACCAACTGAATCCACTCTACCATACACATATCAATTGCAGTCTATGTAAATTGCACTTGCAGCAGACTCACATTACATGAGCCAACTGCATCCTGCTAGTCATCCAAGACTTGTGCCCATGGAGGGTGCCTGGTGTGCCCGTTTACACCCCTATGTTAAAATGATGCTCTAGTTGCATCTATTTTTTTTTCATTTCTGAGAAAATCAGTGTTAAGCTAGGAGAGAAATATGGAGTTCTAACACTGCTGCTCCTTCTGCACAAAAACCACTGAAAGAGCTCCCCCTGCCACTGTTTCCTGTACTGCATTGGATTTGTTATTTTGGGGCAACTGGCATACTGTTCTGAGTATGTCATTCAGGGGCCCTTGGGACCCCTTGGGACACTGCTACATTATCCTTGGACATATATAATTTGAGGCCACTGCTGCACTATATATTACTATACATGCTATTAAAGGAGAACTGTAGCTTGTTTGTACTGGGGGGGAATTCATAAAGGGGAGGAGGGAGGAATATTTATCAGTAGGGGTTTTAGGCACCAGTGCTACCTCCTGCTTTCTATAAGAACACAATCTCTCTTTTTCTGTTAAGTGATACTATCCTCTTCACTTCCTGCTTTATGTGTGTGTTAGCTAATGGAGGAAGCACTGTAGCAGGTTTACATCAGAATTCTGCTACTGCGCTTGCTCAGTTTACCGAAATAACACAGGAACAGGAAGTTAAGAGTATTGCATCTCTGTGAAGAGTAGAAGAAATCGCCTTACAGAAAGCAGGAGCCAGTGCTAGAGCCTGAAATCCTTATTGGTGATTAAACAAGCTATAGTTTCCTTGTCTATGTGGGAACATTTGTTCATTTTTGGGTTACATTCTCTACTTAGTAGTAAGCAGGACACGCATAGTCAAAAAATATTCTGTGTTGAAAGAAATTTTTCACACTAAAGTCCTATGTTCCAAACCAAAATGGAATAATCCAATATCATCATCTCTGTTTATATGAAACACTGGGATCAGAAGGGTTAATATTAAAGGCCAAAATTAATCCGACCCAGCTGGGAAATAATATTTACTGGAAACTTTGCCTTGTCACAAAAGTGTGGTTTATTAACATCAGCAAATAACTCTAAAAAAAGGCTCTATATTTATCAATAGAATTTCCCCAGATAAATATGCCATTTTATTCACTGTTCATGTTACATAAAAGCTAATAAAACAGTCCGTCTCGTAACATGTACTTACTGAGAGATGAGGAAAATAATTATAAAGTACAGAACAAGTGAACCAGGCAATGAATAAAGTTAATCTGTAATTACACCAGTAACATGAAATGCAATGCTAAAAGCTTTCTCTGTATTCAAGGGATTCCATTTATTCCACTTCAATGTCTATTTAACAGTGGATGAAAATACGTTCGTACAGTATTGTAGCTGACACATAGCGAATGCCAGAGAATATTTCTGCTTTGTTGACATTTTATATTTACACACTGATCATTTGAATATAATTTTTATTTAAAGGCAATAAACGCATCTGCAATATAATTTCTATGTACACTATTCGGGATACCTACTTACAGGATGGGACAGAGGAGGATCAATAGATGTTACAGTGACTGCATCCGGGCTCAGACACAAAGGACCACACTGTTGTGACTGCTGCAATCAAAGTCAGCCCTGTAATGTCTGCACCCAGATCCTAGAAATGTTCAATTAATATGGTGAAGGGGGACATGGGGATACACATCAACCAAGAATGCCTTTGTAGTCCCCAGAAAAGCTGACACAATGGTTAGCGAATTCATGTTGTCCAGGCCAAGCAGCAGCGCCAATTAGTATAATGGATCATGCAAGTAAAATTGTTTGTGTGATGTGCTGCTGTAATTTCAAACTAATGGCAACTGCTTGGACAATTATGCACCATTTTCCTATGGGTTTATACTCATAAGAATGCCTATTAATTTGGCAAAGAATATAGATCTATCAAACAGTGTGTATCTGCTGTGCTGCAATAATGTAAAAAGCATTTTACCAAGTGGGTGTCATGTGTTTGAATGCACATCAACATAGTGAATATAATATCACTTTCAAATGTCAATAGCCTAAGGGTAGAATGTAGGATACCTTTAGAAAAGGTAGTCCCCTGATGGATAGAGGTAGGGAGCCTCTACAATGATGACTGCAGTAAGGCAGGGGTATGGCAAGTTTCATCACAGCATTAAGCAAGGTATAAACACTTTGTATGGGGATTTCATGCAGCATATATGTTATGGTGGCTTAATTCTTCTGATCCCAAACCATAAAGTCCAGCTACACAAGCATTCCATTATCTTCAGCTGATGAAGACCAACACAGCTGCCACTTCTCACCCCTTGAGTGAATTTACTTTGCATCAACACTTTCTCCATCCACTGCTCCATCTCCACTTCCAAGTCCAAGTATCAACACGACAACAGCCAGCATGTTGTAAAAATACAAATATAGCAGGAGAAAATATTAAAGAAACCTAGTCAATAAACAGGGCAGCCTTGGAACATCAATGATGGTGCTCCATTTTGTTAGATGTATAAATTGGCACACGGTCCCTGGGCATTAGCATTTGATAAACTACATGACAAATGTGAACATGCTTAACAATCAGAGATGTGCTTTGATTTGCAAAGGCAAGATCTCCTATAGACCCCCATTGTATGACATGTTGGGGGCAATGTCCTTAGACTTTCCCAATATCTGCATATTTCACTTTACATAAGACACAGTGATGACACCAGGACCCTGTTTTAATGTATCTATTATAATCCTCCAAATATTGATTCAAATCTGAAATCTGGCCCATGATTAGCCATTTTATGTACGATAGATTTAAAATAATGCTCCATTTTATTAACAGTAAACACGGGTTAACTAGCTAAGTTATCCTTATTCTCAGATAGTATTAAGTTACAGTTGTACTCTGGCCTAGTGGGAACCTCATCTGATATACTTATGCCTTAATTGTCTAGTAAAATTGCCTATACAGCTTTACAAGTTACATAAAGAATCATTCCATCTATAAAGAAAACCGAAGTATATACTGTATATAATGAACCAAACAGGATCAAACAGTATGTTTGACACTTAAATTGACACTTAGTTTGAAACACACTTTTACAGATATAAATACAGACATCAAATAAGTATGTTGGAAGCAAACTAATGTCTCACTCTTTTTCCCCTCATTGTATTAAGGCCTTTGCGTGTTTCTCTGAGAGTGTGTATGCTATGTTTGGGGTTTTAGTGTGTAGCTGTGTGTAGGCGTGGGAGAGAATTTATATTTGTTCATATTCATTCTTCATTACATGTGTCTAACTCCATGACTTTCATCTCTAAGTTAAAGGCCATTATTTTTTGTAAACAATGCAATAATGTTGACAATAAAGTTGAAGAAAGTTTGACATATGCGTGTTACTGTTAAGTGCTTCTAAAAATCCATTTAAAATTTCTTCTTCTAGTAGCTGAGACTTGGCAGTATCTATAACAGTTGTGGACAGCTTCTTTGTGTTTAAAGAATTAGCCACATTTGGGGGTCAGGAACTCTACACGTGACTAGAAGAACAAGCTCTTTTTTCATAAGTCTAATGGATTTCTACTCTTGAGTCAAGCACAACAGGCTGAACAAATAAGCTGCAATTACCAATCCAGGTAGGTTCACTGAAGGCAAAGTTCTGACTTGGAAAGACGTTTGTATTCAACATTTTTTTCATAGTATTCTTTTTCTTCCATAAACAAGCAGTATAAAATATAAGAAACAGTTCAATTACTGCATCAACAAATTAAAGTGTAAGTAAACCCTATTTATAAAGGTTGCCCCATTAAAGTATTGTAAAGTGAAAAAACGATTAATGAAATCCTCACTCACCTTTTCACTCTGCAGCACTTGTTATCCCTCTGTAAAATATTCCTCCTTCCTGTAGAGTATGAGGCCATGCCCCCACCCCTTTCACATTCTCTGTCTTAAAAACGGACTCCATCCTAGTTGGAATTCAAAGCTGCAGGGCTTTTGCAGTGAAAGGAAAGTATCAGATTACTAAGCATGCACTAGCAGAATGAGTCATTGTGTGACCTCATTAAGGTGCGGGGCTTCTCAGCACTATACAGGAAGCAAGTACACAGAAATGCAGAGGGGAGAAAAGCTGCTGGATTAAGAGGTGAGAACTGAAAAACACAAAATAGTTTTTACTTTTCAATGTTTAAGTTTATGGTTCTACACTATAAATATAATGTATGTGTATAGTTGTTACGATCTTGCGTATAGGGAAGATGGTAGCCTCCGGAAACCCCGCCAAGGCAAACAAACACTAGGGCGCGGAGTCTAAGGAACCCCCAGTTTTCACCTAGAGCCCCTGCAAGGAGGTTAGGCCTTTGCTGCGGAGGAAACCCAGGTCGCAGCCCCTAGGAATGAGTACCAAGGCAGAATACAGAGAGTTTCCCTAAATGGACCAAACAGGCAAGGTGATCAGGCAAGTCGAGCAGGAACAATGGTATAAGCTAGGCTGGAATTATACTGAAGCAGAACAGGACACAAGGACTGTAGCAGGGCAGGACACCAGGACTGTAGCAGGGCAGGACACCAGGACTGTAGCAGGGCAGGACACTGAGACAAGGCAGGGACACAGTAACAAGGGCAGGGACACATATAGGTAGGGTGAGGAGAACCTATAATCAGGCGCCGGTCTATTCTGACAGACTCCCTTATATAGCTAGGGAGCCTGTCAGAAGATCGCGCCAAACAATTGAAAAAGCACGCCGCCGCGACGTGCGCACTATGACGTCAGTGCGCATGCGCGGCGGCCGCATCCCGGAAGAGCCGTGGCGCCGCGATGCCCCACGCTGGAGAGGCTGGTGCAGGTAAGTATTAATCCTTACAATAGTTTGGTCAATAACGTTACTTACACTTTAAGCTTTAGTTTATACTGGAAAATTTCTTGCCTCAGCTGAAGCATGTTCTACAATTCTGTAGTAAATAAATTCTTCCTGGGTCTGAGATGGGTGTTATAAAGGGTACTTTAGCACAGGTGAAATCTCTCTTGAATTTAATCCGCAAAACAATGAGAAAGAAGGAAATCCTTATGGCAGGTCGCCCGAAACATGTAGCGTATGTTGCACTTGAATACCCAATAGAGGGTTGCACCACAGCTGCGTTGGCTGGTTCCCCTCTTTCTCAATATTTAGTGGATTATCTAGAATTCTTAATGGTAAAGAATCATCTGGTGGTCTAAACAGAGGGTAGTGTTCTTATGATGACTGTTGAAAATCTATCAAAGTAAATGAAATCGCAAATCTCATGTGACTGAGTGCAGATATGCAGATGTGAGGCACATTAGGAATATCTGTGTACCCCAGGTTTTTTAGTGGTTTGTGAACCACCAACAGCTTAAAAACCAATGTATAGCCTCTGCCAGTGGTACTCCTGAATTACCAGCTCATAAATCAATGATAGTTTATTGTTCAGGACCCTCTGAATCTCTGCTGCAGCAGATCTGAACTGATGTCAAGTGCCCCAGCTGGTCCAAGGTTTCCCTTATTATGTGTGCAATGTTTTGCATGAATCATTACTAGTGCTTTTTAACCTATACCTTAATCTGTTTTGCCCCAGCCAGTAATTCCCTTTGAGTTAAGATATGTTTCAGTTATTCTCATAACGGTCTGCTTTTATCTCGCTCAGAGATGGAACTTTTTGGTTCATGTAACAGAATTGGCCATCAGTGCACATTGCATTAAAGTGGAACTGCAGCTTCTCCTGCCTACTCTGCTTTTGTGGTATGATCTGGTACAGTAGAGAAGTAATATGCATACTGGTACCTGCATGCATTACTGAGGGGGTAATTCACCAAAGAGTGAATTTACCCTCCAATCATTCGCTTCAGTATGCATAGCCTGTTATGCGCTCGCTGATGTCTTGCACACGGACATCAGCAAATGCTTTAAAGGGATTCCAGTCTCGCGAGGCATCTCGAGTAGAGCCTAGCGAGCTTCGCCGAGACTGGAATCCCTTTAAAGCGTTCGCTGATGTCCGCATGCAGGACATCAGTGAGCGCATAACAAGCTATGCGTACTGAAGAGAACGATCGGAGGGTAAGTTCACTCTTTGGTGAATTACCCCCTAAGTTGTTCAGACTGCACTATTATTGCTTTTATTTAATGGAAAGTTGTTCTTTAATAAAATAGAGCAGGTTCTCACAGATGCAAGTCAACAGCCTAGGAAGGACATACTTTGTGCATCTGTCTTTTGCTCAAGAGCATCAAAGGGTTTAACTAAAAGGGTTGCAGAAGTTTATCCCGTGACTGACGTAATGAAGGTATATATGCCCTTCCGTACTACTGCAGCTTCTACACCAGGTGATCCACAATACAGGTCCTTTTCATATTTTTTTCGGGTGCAGGGGGACATAGTGATTCAAGGAGCGGGATCATGATGCATGTTATTATTGTTCTAAAAAAAAATTTTTCCCTAAATACAGATTCTATTATTAACATGTAACAAACATCTGTCACACATTTTCAGTTTTTCAATTGTGTGAGATGGTTTTCAAGTCAGGCAAACAAAAATTATCACTTTATTTCACAATTGCTTGATATATGACTAAAAAAGTGGTTTGTGTTGGGGAGACCATACATTAAAAGCAGTCGGCCATGATAATTTTATTGAATAAATACAGGTAGTCCTTGACTTACGACGTTGATCCGTTCCTATGCGTCGTCGTAAACTGAATTTCGATGTAAGTCGGATCATACGTTCATACAGTATGGTTGCACGCAGTTCGACTTGCGTCACGAAACCGTGTAAGTCAGAACAAGGCATCGTATAAAGCGTCATAACCCCGAAACGATGTAACTTGAGGCTGTCGTATCCCGAGGACTACCTGTAAACTGATTAACCACTGAAAACTTTTGATCACTCACCCTTAAAAAGAAGGTGAAGGAAAATGTTCTTGCCTTGAGTTTGTATTTCAGCATTTGTAATGAATATTATTGGATGAATCAGCCAACATTACAATCTGTGCAAGGCATATTGTTGAGAAAACAAACACATATTACATTAGTATTTATGCCTGCATTAGCCGGAAACACATAGTAAATTACAAATATAATAATTCATACATACAACAGAGGAATCAGTATGGGTGGTAAAGTACTGATGGAGTAGGTGAGGACTTATTAAACTCTGAGTTCATGTGTCCCATGACATCTGCTCAAATAATTCCTCATCCAAACTTTAAAAGCAAAAATCTAGTGGCTGCCAAATCCCAATAAAACAAACTCATTGTTCCGTTTTAAAAGAGAGAAAACTGTTTGGAGGATATGTCTTTTAAACAGGTGAAGAAATCAGATGATTCAAGAAGATCTGAATACAAACATTTTGAGATGAAAAGTATTCTGAAATAAGCAATGCCTCTCCTCATTATACAGACAAATACTTGGAGCACAAACAGATATATAGGTGGCCTAAAAATACCATTCTCTGTGCAAGTTTGAGCCCAATAAACCAAAGGACTATTGTCTTTATTATCATTTTTCATTGACTAGTTCCTAACTTAATTTCTCCTACACAGGACATGCTAAACCCCTAAGCATATTTATCTATCAGTTGCTGAGTATGACTTGGCATAACAGTTTTCAAAAGAGGTGCTGACATCTTTAGGTGGGCTAACAAATATTATCATCTCTAAGTAGCTGTTAGGTGACATTTAAATGATGCAAAAGGAATCAGAAAAGTAGACAGGTACCTGTGATGGTTCGGGAGAAATCTTGCAGGTTATTAATTAGAAGATTCATTATGAATATTAAACATGAACAAATGTGGTGACTAACGTGTGTAGGCCTGTGACACTTTAAAAAAAAAAAAAAAAACTACATTCATGATTGGAGGGAAATGTGGGTGTTTGTATTAAAGAACGATGCATTTACTGAACGTGTATAGATATAAATAACAATCACAAAGTTGCCTATAAAATCTAGTTTTCTAAAGGACATTTTGTCTGTATAACCCATTCAAAAGGAAGGAATTAAAGAGCTATAGATGCAGTAGAGTTTGGGTACACTGTGCCAGTAGTTGAATGGCTAAAGGCAAGAATGTAGACTTCAGGGAGGGAACTACCCCCAGGGAGTCAGACCAGTCTATTACACTGCTGTCCCCTGCAGTCTCCCCAGCCACCATCCTGGCCCAAAACTAGATAAAATGTGCATTTTATTTGTGTGCAAGATGGGCATTACTAGGGTAAGTACGTCTTAGTGCAGGAAAGGGGCCCCTGGTACAGATTTGCACTGGGGATCATGGTGACATAGTTATGCCACTGGAAGACCTTGTAAATAACACAGTTTATTTTTTACACAACGTAAGTCTACAGTGGTGTTTGAATAAAGTTGCTGTATCATGAACCGCTTTATTAGCTCCTATTTCCTGTATATTTTTTTGAGGTTTCATTAGCTCAGTGTTGTGTAATGTCTGAAGTCGCTGAGCTTGCCTATATTTTAGCAGATTACAAAGGTAATTCGATAACATCTTTAAAATTGGTCCATTCACCCTTGATTCATAAACTACGATAATGGTTTCCTGTAATTTTCAAATACTTTAAACAAATGTTAAAAAAAAAAAAAAAGACCTTCATCCTCCTCTAATTTTAGAGGAGACATGGAAATCCGTCCTGTATAATTTTTCATGAATTTGTTTTTGAGTGGATGCACAATGCCCTACCTTTTCTCTGGACGAGTTCAGTTCTGTCATGAGGTTTTGGAGTTAGTTGACTTATCATGAATGATCCTTTTTTAATAGGCCAAATACAGTTCTGCATAGACATGTTAGACTCCCATTAAATTACATTGCATAGAACTAAGCTGTGCCAAATAGCTTTTCTCTGCCAACATCAACTGACTAGATTGTACTTTGTATTGTTTCAGGAGCAAACAAATAAAAGTCCATTCCAAATCTTCTCTGCTTAGCCGAAGCTTAGCTTTCACTAAGCACACTGCCTGCTGCAAAATCTTACCCATAATCCTACCCACAAACCTCATACCACAGGTATGCTACAATTAACATAGCACATTTAACTGTGTGTTTATTATTCCTTGTCACACGTTTCACTCATTTTACTTACGCTAAAGTTATACATTTTAAATGACCCTTGTGGCACACAGTTGCCACCCTGGAGTTTCTATTATCACATTTTGCAAAGGCAGTTTTTAAGCATTATGCTCAAGATATGTTTAACCCAGTTTAATTTCCATCACATTTTTTTCAACATATTTTGGACTTTAATATGCAATGTCTCCTTTGTTTTGTTTTGATTGCTACACTTGCTTGTTATTTTCTGTAGGTCGCAGGCTGTTTTAAGTGGCTTATGGTTACAGTACATTTCCTTTCTTCACTTTTTAACCTTTAACAGTCCAACGTTCCCAATTTGGGAACATGTATAAAATAATTTATTATATTATTACATTATTAATTTATTATTTAATACATGTTCCCAAATTGGGAATGTTGGACTGTTAAAGGTTAATACAATATGTACTTTTCTCTCAGGATAGAATAGATACAGTATAGAATAGATACAGGATAGATTTAGGATAAGATAGATACGGGATAGAATAGATACAGGATAGAATATACACAGGATAGATACAGATACAGGATAGAATAGATACAGGAT
>WMED01010629.1:0-15666 GCA_019650415.1 Pipa parva | reverse complement strand
AATAACCTCTTGTTACTCATGTGGCCCTCGGGGTACCCTGAGTTTGACATGCCTGGTGTAGGCCATGTGTCAGGAGGTGAGTAGTTGATAGGACAAGTTAGTAGGGCCTACTGCAGGAGGAAACCAGGTTGAGCAGATGCATCTGGAGGCTGAACCCAGGGCTCAGCATCTTGGAGCAGGGACTGAAAGGCAAACAGTTCTGAGTGTCCTTTCCCTGCCAGTAATTCTCTATGTGGTTGCTGTATTAAAGGTAGTCTTTCCAAATATTCCCAGTGTTCCACAGACTTCCAAATTAAAGGAACAGGTACAACTAATACCAATATAACAGCAACCTATTACCCCCAGCACCAGCCTGACCTATTCTTTTGTCAGACATGTCACGTGATGCGCCATGCACGGGGCGGGGCCTCCTGTGGGCCACTATAACCCAGTCCAACGGTGATTACCAATATTTCTAATTCAGTGGTTGCACTGTTGCCTTTTAGTCCTCCTTAATCTCAACCCTAATAGAACCTAAGGCAGACATAAATAGTATGGGGGATAGAATGGGCCAACAAGACACCCATACAGTTATCTTGCCTAATATGTAGCATAGCTATAAGAAGATTTATGATTGGCTTGAGCAATCCAAACTAACCTTGGAAGCTTTAGAAAAGCGAATGGGTTTTCAGGAAATTAAAATGTAGAGGGATACCAGATGCTGTACTTTTTAAAGACCTGCCTACTTACATGAAAGACCTTTTGATCTAAAGTCATGCTAGATCTTTTAGAAGAACACTTGGACAGAAGTTGCCAAATCAACAATACTGGAATTTATTGATATTTACTTATCAAACACAGCAAACGATCATAAAGCAGCCAGAAGATGGTATACACATTCTTCTCAAACTCAGCCTTCACAACAGATAAAAGCCGCCTCTTTATATAAAGCTCTACAATAAGAACAAACTTTATCCATGGAGAATTCTCTCACTGTTAGATGTTTTCTGGCTTCTCTCTTTTTACATCAGCAGGGCTAGGTTTTACAAGCTGCTTTGTAGTTCACTTCAGCTGTACAATTTAATATTATATGCAATCACCATTACTTTGTTTTCTCTTGTTATCATATACAGAATGATATTGTATTATTTACTAAACTCTGGTCTGATACAAGTTCACCTGGACTACCCCGTAACAAGTAATTACCTATAAACAGCACTGGGGGAACATTCATAAAAATGTGGATAATTGCGTAAAAGTCTGAATTTGCATCCATTGGATACATTCTAAATTCTGTGTTCTGTGTGTTTATCAATATCTGTTTCTTTTTTCTGCAATATGGTGAATTTGGGGTCAGTTGGGCAGTTTAAGACTGTATTTATACATCTCTGTGCAGGCATGTGCAATTCAACTATTTACCAAGTGTCAGCGTGTGTGTAAGTGGCAAATCACTACTACTTCTCAAAATTTGTGGGTTTGACTTCACCAGATCAAAGTGGTGAAGTAGTGGGTGACTTTAAACACAGGAGACAATAGTACTGATGCCAAACAGTAGCTCCGGCACACCCAAATAAAACCAGCGATGTTTATTAAATCAAATGAAAAGTCCAGGTCATAAAGTGAATAAACAGAAATAAAATAAAAACAAAAGGAGCGCCAGTATACAGTATAAAAAAAAGAAAAAGGAACGCAGAACCAATTATAATGCAGAGACCATGGTGCAAGCCCTCACCTGAGTGAGACAATAGGTCACAAGAAGTCACAAATGTAAAAAGGGGGAGGCGGCCGCCCCCACAATGCTTTTGTCTCCTACTGATTCATTCTGGTCAGTATAAAAGTTTGGTTAAATGGCAGTTTTTCTGTGTGTACAACCTCCAGTTTTTTTCTTTTTGCAAAGTGGAGACAATGTCTTTCTTTATAATCTATCCTTCCTATCCCTATTATTTTGCCATTAATATACTGTAAGTAAACTACAGTTAGAGTAACATTGTCTCCTGTAAATAGATCCATTGGAGTAATAGGAAAATGGCTTCACTTCACTTTGCTTGATTGAATTTGCATCACTACGCATCAGCTACTGTTAGACTGACTACGCCAGACTCTGGGGCTTATTGATCACAGTGAGAATCTATCAAGTGAACGATCATCATTTCACATTGCAGTGAGTAGATTGTTTCACATCTACTCGTTATTCACTAAACATTGGATTCCTATAGTGAAGTCACAAATGCCTTAGTAACTGTCATAATGCAGAGTAGCCTGACGGACATTGGGAGCCCTGCTATCAGACTCCTAATTTGTCACTTCAGTCTGGCGCAGTAAAACCGGTGAATGCGACACAATAAGCCTTGTCAAATTCACTACTGGGGCAGACTTTGATGTTTGACGAATAATGAAATAGCGCATGAGGTGATGCCAAGTGTTCTGTAAGGCTGAGACTCATAAACTGTTGAATCACATTCGTCACATTGCAGAGTCCGCTGAATACCTGTATATGGGGAAATGGCAAACAAATTAAGTTCACATTAGCAAGCAGACCACATTCTATGGACTAGTTGGGTCACTAAAGGCTAGCATTTAAGGACTTGTTTGTGATTGCAATCTTAAGAATGGCAAAAATAATCTACAGGAAAATAATCTACAGGAAAATAATCTACAGGAAAATAATCTACAGGCGTCAGTATCACTTTGTCAAGACTACTAAAAATGCTAGTGGGTGATCTGAAAGGGTTTGGGGCACAAGTTAGGCCGGGGTCACACTGGCTGTTTTTCAGCTGATCTGAAAAAATAGTCTCCATTGTCTACTGTGTACGATAATCCGGAGGCTATTGTGTTTAGCACCATAGACAATAACAAGTCCAATTAAAAACAGCTGAAAAACAGCTACTGTGACACCAGACTTAACCAGGTAATAGGTCATCCTATGTAAACTGGTAGGGCTAATCTGTTAAATAGGAAAGCGCCCAGAGCAGCAAGCATTGCTCATTTTTGTTTAAATGTAATCAAAGTTTTCTTCCTGGATTAATGCAAATATGTGTTGATTTTGTTTAACTGGATTAACAAATGTTAGGTTATGCTTAACAGGTTTTATATCGGTGAGAGATATCTACTCTACACAATTAAAGTTTTACCAGTAGGAGGAAATCCAGTTATAATTACTGTATGTTCTGTATAATGTGGTCATGAAAATTGTAATGGCCTCTTCTACTTTACAAGTTCAATGTGAGGACAGACAGGGAATGGTTAAACACCAATTGATGATGGAGGTAACTTGGGGGGTTATTCACAAAAGTCCGAATTGTTGCGTATAGATGCGAATTCGCCAGATAAAGACAGTCGCAATAGGCTGCTACTGTCGCAGTCGCATCTTTATAATGAGAATATTTTCACAGTCACGACTTTATTATGGGAAAATTGTCGCAATCTTATTAAAAAATTGTCGCGAGTTTACTATGGGGAAATTGTAGCAGATTTCCTGTGGGAATCCGCTGTTTGTGAATTCGACAGTCGAATTCGCACATTAGTGAATAACCCCCTTGGTGTCTGAAATCTTTAGGTTATTGAGGGATTCAGTCAGGGTGCATTCGGTTATAAATAAAAGAAGATTACAGAGGTTCCATTTCATTTACGAGAATTGAGAAACACAAATATGCATGTAGGAAACCATCTTTTCAGAACTTTGTAGATAAAGTACAGATCAGTACAGATCAGTTATGTCCAATGTACATTACAGATAAGCAACTACCTTTATTGGTTGTCCCTCAGAAATGATCGAACACAGTGCAGCGGTTTCACAGACTCATTTCTACTAGAAAAGAAATGCCTACAGTGTCAGCCATTTTGTCTCGTCCAGCTACCAGATTCCTGAGATGATGCTGGGAAATCTAATTAACAACAGCCGGGGAGTGGAACACTGGACATCTTTGGTATATGGAAACAGCTGTGAAACTCTGAACAGATGATCTGGGGAACTACCTTTTTAGCAGAACGCAGTCGTCAGAATGCACTTTTCATATGTGTAGTTGATGACAATATTTTATGTTTAGTAAAGTAATAACTTTATAACACACACATGCATACGTATATATATAATATATGGAAAGAAGTGCTAGGAATTTTGAGCAGCAGGTGAGTAGAGTATTTCTGGAAGCTTACTGTGTCTGTCTACTTTACAGTAAACAGCACTCCGATCATTCATTTTTACTATAGGATATCCTAGCAATAATCTAGGATATTATTATCTGAAATCCACTGCTTACAATTCTGTGCAACATATTGGCCTATACTGATCTTCATAGTTGATAGAAGACATCTAAAAACACGAAAGAAATGTAAAAGATTATATTTTAAACACATAATTTAATAAAGCAGATCATGCAATAACTATTCTTAAAAATGTAATAAATACACACACTGCTCAGCCGTAACATCAAAACTATTGAGAGGTGAAATAAATAACATTGATTAACTCACCACAATGGCACCTGCCAAGGGTGGCGTATATTAGACGAGCAAGTTAACATTTACTTTCTGAAGTTGATGTGTTAGAAGCAGGAAAAAGCAGAAAGATAAGGATCTATTAAACTTAGGCAAGGACTAAAGTCATTTTTAGTCTTGTTTAAAATTTATAGGCTTTTTCCTTTCGTACACACTTAAAGGGGAATTCACCATTCAGTGAAGTGAGCTCCGAATCCTTCGGCTCAGTTCGCAAATGGTGTTATGCGCTCGCTGATATCCATGTTCAAGACATCAGCGAGAGCTTTAAAGGGATTCCAGTCTCGGCGAGGCAACTCTTTTGGTCTCGCCGAGACTGGAATCCCTTTAAAGCGTTCGCTGATGACTGCATGCAAGACATCAGCTGTGATGTAGTTGTAACTGTTCTATGTGTTTGTTGTTCACACATTGTAATCCATCTGGTCTCGCCGAGACTGGAATCCCTTTAAAGCGTTCGCTGATGACCACATGCAGGACATCAGCGAGCGCATAACAGTCTGTGCGAAGTGAGGCGAAGGATCCGGACCTCACTTTGCACTATGGTGAATTCCCCCCTGATTGTAGTATAAAAGATTGACTTGATGTACTGTAAGATTTTACTTATTATCTGGGTTTTAGAGTTGGGTCAGAATAAAAGTTCTTAGCTACGGTAATCAGATCAACTCCCAGTGCAGTTAAACCCATTTGAGACATAAGCATTATTTTGGGTTCTGTAGCGGCTGCCAAACTGGGAAAAGGTCTTTGGTTCTTGATTTGTAAATGTAATGATTCGTTTTGTTGAGCTCTGTGCTCACTTGTTAAGGGTTCAGCCCAGAAGGTGTAAAGTGAAAATGCCAGTTTCTACACAGCTTATATGAGGCATTAAACCCACGTTTTCATCCAGGTTAATAATAATAATAAAATGACCTAAACCAATACTGTGATAACTGTAAGGTATTACTTCCAATGTCATATCATTTCTATTGATAGTACAGTAACTTCTAGACCTTTAAATTTGGATTCTACAGGTTCTGCTTTCTTACTGAATGAACTCCCTACTCCCCACATAAATATCATTTATTCTATTTTATAATTGTGCAGTTAATGAAACTAACTTTCTTTCTATTGTACCTTCATTTTGTGTGGTCAGTGCTCCCAAAATGATGCTCTTCTTTTAACCCTGTACTTGATGTTCCTTGTTCTGTTTACATATCTCCATATCTCTGCAAATTACTATACACCACCTTATTAAAGGAACAGTCCGGCCAACAACAAAAAAATTGTTTATTTATGCTAATTTATACCTTTTATTAAATATGATTTATCACATTTTTTTAACAAGTTAAACTTCTCACCTGTAAAGAAGTGCTATAGAGCAATTCCGTGTTGCATATCCCCATCCTCCAACACCGCCGGTGACTCTACGGCGTACTAATCAGGAGGTCCCTCTTATGAGCGCATTTTAAAAAATTTGATAATAATTCGTATATAATAAAAGATGTAAATTAGCATAAACAAATGTATTTTTTTTTTTTTTTGGCCGGACTGTTCCTTTAAGAAATTATCTAGTGTCCCCCTTTTTTTAGCTTTCAAAGTACTTTACTCTGCCATCCCACCATGCATCTGTTCACTCACGTGCCTGTGTATTCTTACCAGTCTCCTTCATTCCTTACAGAGCAATCTTATGTGCAGCTCTCACCCACACAAATATTTCCTCTCTAGCTGCCCCCGATCATTGGAATTCTGTTCCTCTACCTATTTTTGAAAGAGCCCCTCATATAATTATATTTAGAAATAGCTTCTTTTTTTTTTTTTGCTTTGAGTAAACACTTATTGATGTACTCCTACACTTTTGTGATTTAGCATCTAATTCTTTTTCATTTAGAATGTAAACTTTGCATTCTTGGGACCTCCAGCCTACTGTATCTTTTAAAGCCCCCAACTTAATCATTGATATATTTTCATGTATTTCTATTGTGTCATTTTGTGTGTATTGTATGAAACACTTTTCCCATGTGTCTGTATTGTCAGGGCCGGTTCTACTGATGGGCGATGTGAGCGACGGCCCAGGGCGTAATCTATTTGAGGGGCGCTGTTGCCCACATTGTCCATCGCTAAACTTGACCTCCCCCCCGCGCTCCCCACTCACCTCCAACAGTGTTCCAGTGACGCACCTCCTCTGATGAGGTAAGTTGAATGCGACGGCGTTCCTTGGCTGCTTTGGGTCTTGTCGACTGTTTTCGGCAGCTGCCGGTAAGACCCGAACATCTAAGGAGCTCTGTCGCATTCAACTTACCTCATCAGAGGAGGTGTGTCACTGGAACGCTGTTGGAGGTGAGTGGGGGGCAGCGCAGGGCGGGGGGGGGGGGCGCGGGGTGGGTGGGGGAGGCCCAGGGCGCCAATAGGGCCAGGACTGCCCCTGTGTATTGTAAATGTATTGTTGGAATGTTCAGAGTTGTGTTACCTAGCAGCATTAAATACAAATATATTGAATAAATCTGAATGTAAAATAAGCACGATATACTGTATGTATAATGTGGTTACCTTCCCAGTATCTGGAAGTGCAGAGAGTTCCCTGCTTCTCAACCTCCAAAGCCACTTACCTCTCCTACATACCCTTTCAGATGGTTTCAGATGGACTGGGAATTTCCATGTGTGTGGGTATTCTGCATTGTCAGGTGGTCAGCAGGGAGCAGAACTTTCTCAAAGTGACTTCCCAAATCTTCCTAAAGTGGTTTAACTACTTTACAGGGAATTTCCAGCCTCTTTCTACACATATGGAACTAGTGCTCCAGAAACAATTGTCAGTTACAAAAACATTTGCATTTCAATAAACTAGAATTGCACTAGAATGAACTATACGCCTTTCTCTTCAAGTATATTAGGTCAGTGAATACTATTTAAAAAACACACACACTGCAAGTTATTTTAAGCATTTTACTAAATAATAACATACTGTAAACGGATGATTATTCCAAGATTTTATTATGTTAGGTCTAAAACTGTGAGTAAAAGAAAAACAGCACACAGCTCTATCCCATATGGTATAAGTCCATGCAAAGTAGAGTTACTCACACATTCGGCAGCACCGTGTGCACTGGAGAGAGACAGACCAAAAATCCCAACTTCAGCGAACAAAGGAAATTCTCCGGAACTCCAGTGATAAAATCCGATTTTATTAAACGTTAAGATGAGCTCCAAACATATAAAGATGAGGACATGCTAGCACTTACGTGTTTCACGCCTTAGAGCTTAATCATAGAAACTCTGATCTAAATCTAATCTAAAACTCTGAGAACAGGCACCAATTACATTATCAGGCTTGTCTGTCCCAGGAATCTGTTGAAACTGATTGTTTAATGACTTCTGAAGGATTACAGTTTTACACTTACATCATTGGTTGTGAACTGAATTCAGGGATACAGACGGAGGGTACCCCAGGTAGAAAAAGGCTGATCCCTTATTAAATATGCATCATCTGATTGTGGGCCCTTACCCTAAGTCTCATGGGAAACTAGCAATACTTCTGCAATTGTGCACAAATTTCATATTCAAATAAAAATCTGGTGTGTTTGTAATTTATGTTTGAACACAATTATGGTGTATACCAGAAACAAAAAAAGCAGTTGTGGTTAAAGGATTAAGTAATATGACAGCAATAGCCACGTTAAAGAGTCCCAGACACCTTAATTCTGAATCCTCATGCTTGCAATCTCAGTTTTAATAAATGTAATCTTAAATCTTACCATTTCTCTAAAAAGTACATTTTTCTACCTCGTTTCCTGCTGTTTACTCCACTTCCTCTCCCAGAGTGCCTTTCAGCTGGTTTAGCTCATTTGTCTTCTCGTACCCCCTAATTCCTTGAATTAAAGTGGCAATCCTTTATTGTTTGTTCTTCAGTCAGGGTTGCATTATCTCTTTTCATTAGGTGGCAAGAGGTGCAGAAATTTCAGCAAACACAATTTACATATTGTGTATGGCTGAGACCATCAAGTTCTGATTTTATCGTGTGAGATTTTGCAAGATAATCTCGAGTTTTTTGAGATACATAGTAGTATGGCTAACTTTTTATTGGAAAACCTGCGAGATAATCTCAGGAGAACAATGCCTGATAAACTTGTAAATACAGAGAACAGTCTTTCCAACTTTATTAAATTTCAGCCAATATTATGTGTCAAAACAACATATCTGTAAATGGAGTATAATATGGCCAAATATGAATAAAATTAGAGATTTCCCATGGTTCTTTTACCTTTAACTGATGTTTATTCCTTCTTCACTCTCATGTTTTCATATTGGAACGGGACTATCTTCTTTCCAATGGTATAGCTAATGTGTTCATTTCACAATGTAGATATATTTGCTCTAGTGACAATAAACGTCTATAAACTTTGGCCTACTTCCACCAGGAACATTCTATTGTGGTTTTATATATCTATATATATATACACACACACCACAAGGAACCATATTGCTTATACATGACCATGGATAGAAACAAGAAAGCAACAATTTCTTCATGTCTTCATGTGTGTTTTAGCCACACTGATCTCAGTAAATAAGGGGGAAGGTAAGAGAAAATAAATTTAAGTAAGGAGAAACCTGGTGTGTCATGCAATATAGTTCCCATCATCCCCTGGGCCTTCTGTCGAGTGGTGATGATGTCTCCCCTGGCACTGCTCTTCACTCCCTGTCTGGCTGGTAGGTAGGTGGGGGGCACACTCTAATAATAGGGTACTGTGAGGGTTGGTACTTACCAGCGCATCCCGCTCCAGCTTCGGGCATCGCGGTGCCGCGGGTCTTCCGGGTTGCGGCCGCCGCGCATGCGCACTGACGTCAAAGTGCGCATGTCGCGGTGGCGCGCATTTTGAAGATCATAGGCGCGATCAGCTGACAGGCTCCCTGGCTATATAAGGGAGCCTGTCAGTGTGGTACGGCGCCTGATTATAGGTTCTCCTCTCCCTACCTATACGTGTCCCTGCCCTGCTACAGTCCTGGTGTCCTGTTCTGCTACAGTCCTGGTGTCCTGCCCTGCTACAGTCCTGGTGTCCTGCCCTGCTACAGTCCTGGTGTCCTGCCCTGCTACAGTCCTGGTGTTCTGCCCTGCTACAGTCCTTGTGTCCTGTTCTGCTTCAGTTATTATTCCAGCCTAGCTTATACCATTGTTCCTGCTCGACTTGCCTGATCACCTTGCCTGTTTGGTCCATTTAGGGAAACTCTCCGTATTCTGCCTTGGTACTCAATCCTAGGGGCCGCGACCTGGGTTCCCTCCGCAGCGAAGGCCTAACCTCCTTGCGGGGGCTCTAGGTGAAGACCGGGGGTTCCTTAGACTCCGCGCCCTAGTGTTTGTTTGCCTTGGCAGGGTTTCCGGAGGCTACCAACTTCCCTATACGCAAGTTCATAACAGGTACACCTCTGAGGAAGAAGCATTGGTAGGATGAGCAAACATCAGAAGAATTTTACACAAACATGTTTGGTAATGATCCAAAAGTGGCACTACGGAGAAGCGCAGAAACAAAACAAAAAAATGCACTATATAGTGCTTATATCTGGGTTAAAAGTATATAGAAAGTGAAATAACCAATGTCCCAAAAGTGGATACAATGTGAAATTGATGTAAAAAAGCACTCCCACCACGTGCTCAAATGATAATATGCGGTCACCAGATATAAAACCTTGAATGGCCTGTAATCACAAATACTAATTTTCTGGACTGATGGTGCAGGATAACCTCCTCTCAAGACAGCTTCCAGCAAAGTAGAATAAGATAAATCTCATTAAAAATATATGTACAGCTTTCCAGCATTTGCGCGTCCCTTGGGGTACCTCCGATTCTGCGGGTCTCTGTGTAGTAAAACTCCGGACAGTCCTTTTAATACTCCACTTCGACGCGTTTCGGATAACTACCTTTATCAAGAGTTTCGGATAACTACCTTTATCGGATAACTACCTTTATCTCTTGATAAAGGTAGTTATCCGAAACACGTCGAGTTGAAGTGGAGTATTAAAAGGACTGTCCGGAGTTTTACTACACAGAGACCCGCAGAATCGGAGGTACCCCAAGGGACACGCGAATGCTGGAAAGCTGTACATATATTTTTAATGAGATTTATCTTATTCTACTTTGCTAGATGCTGTCTTGAGATGAGGTTATCTTGAGGTTCATAGAAGGTGCACCATCAGTCCAGAAAATTTGTATTTGTGATTACAGGCCATTCGAGGTTTTATATCTGGTGAGCGCATATTATCATTCGAGCACGTGGTGGGAGTGCTTTTTTACATCAACTTCACATTGTATCCACTTTTGGGACATTGGTTATTCCACTTTCTATATACTTTTAACCCAGATATAAGCACTATATAGTGCGTTTTTGTTTTGTTTTTGCGCTTCTCCGTAGTGCCACTTTTGGATGATTTCTTGTTTGGGAAAGAGAAGCGAATTCCCAGGGAGAAAGCTGCATATGAAAATCACTGCATGTCACAGGATTTATTAGCGCTGCGGGACATTAATTTAATTTTTATGTTTGGTAATGAGTCTGTAGGCCCCAGACATTAAACACATATGCAAACAGCGCTGTGACTGTATAATAAAGCCAAAAGACATATTTAAGAAACCTATAAATACAGTATCTGTAAGAAAATGGACCCTGGAACGGCTGAAATGCCATTTTTAACTGTAGTACTTTTTTCTCCATAATCCACTGGTCCAAGAGCAATCTTCTGCCATCCCGTCTCTATAGTAGCTCTCCCACCTCAAACTGATATATGAGCCCTCATACAATTTATATACATATCCTGCAAGCCAAAGGCACATTGGCATTGGAAAAAAACAACCCAGCGCATACAATAAATGAATTCATAGATCCGATACGCTTTATTTACATGCATCACCATCTGTTTTACAAACTAGATTACAAGTTAAAATGAAATAACACAATGCAATACCTACTAACACCAGGTGGAGTAAAGCACTGCTGTTCTATTGCAATCAGAATGGGATGGGATTCCGAATCATGACTTACGGGTAGAGAGAGAGAAGTGTGAGGCAGTTGCGTTCATGTAGTAATCTGAGGATGTTATGTACCCTGCATAATCAAATGATTTAGAACACTAAATGTAAACTGTAAGAACACCAGTCACGGTGAGATTCCTTCCATAGACATGTAAATGAAATTACTCCGACAGTATGTTTGTTACTGTACACAACACGTGCAATTTATTTTCGGACATTATTAAAACATAGAGAAAAAAAACAAAACAAAAAAACAAACAAAAGCCTAGTCATTGGGTGGATACAATGTACATTACTATGGTTACAGAGTTGATGATGATTGCACTGTGATATCCGTGCTTGTTTGAAGCATGTATGTATCACCTACAACCCTAGGTCTAGCTAGAAGTTTTCATACAATGCACATGTTGTCACCCCACTTCAGGCATTAAAAAAAGGGGGTATCCGGCACATCCCCAATCAGACTGATGATTCATTCCTGTGTTTCTAACAATTCCTCTGACAGTAGCTGTGGCTAAATTGTTTTGCTAAATATGGAAAGCACACCTTACCATTCAAAGTGCATGAGAGACATGGAACACCTGCCAATTACTTCTTCAGGTTAAATAACACTATCTGGCCTCTGTCTTTATAGACAGAACAGGATAAACAAGAAAAGCAATACTGCGTTGCTGTGATGCTCTCTGTGATTAGAGTACCTTATTACAGAGCTGCTGCACACTAACGTGCTTTCATTGCTATGCACCCCTTCAGTTCACAACATGTCATCAGCATAAAAATCAATTGCTATTGAAAAAGGAGACAATATCCTATTTATCATTCATTTATTCCCCATTAAAAATTAAAGTAAAGTATGAGGCTACAGGCCATTGTATGCACAGAGTGAATATCTGCAATTTCATGTGTCGTGGCAAGAGACAATATTGAGCTAAAACCAATTTAATGCTTGCAAACACTAAGTGGCGCTATTTAATTGCTTTCTATAGATATAATTCATTTAGCCATGGAATGCAATATAGCAGCTCCTTCTCATATGCATCTGTGTAAGTAATCAAAATTTACTTTTTTTCCAGGTATATAAACTGTGCATTCATACTATACAAATGGATATAACTAGAAGAAACCTCCCTGCTTATAATTATGGCATACTTCATTTCATTGAGTCAGCAAGATCAGCTTCCTGGCAGAAACACCACTAGCCGGTGCAAAATATCCCCATTATTAGAAAGTGCTCTCCGAATACTGCAAATTATCCGCATTATTAGAAAGCACTCTCCGAATCCTGCAAAATATCCGCATTAGTAGAAAGCGCTCTCCGAATCCTGCAAATTATCCACATTATTAGAAAGTGCTCTCCGAATCCTGCAAATTATCCGCATTATTAGAAAGTGCTCTCCGAATCCTGCAAAATATCCGCATTATTAGAAAGCGCTCTCCGAATCCTGCAAATTATCCGCATTATTAGAAAGCGCTGTCTCCGAATCCTGCAAAATATCCGCATTATTAGAAAGCGCTCTCTGAATCCTGCAAAATATCCGCATTATTAGAAAGCGCTCTCCGAATCCTACAAAATATCCGCATTATTAGAAAGTGCTCTCCGAATCCTGCAAATTATCCGCATTATTAGAAAGCGCTGTCTCCGAATCCTGCAAATTATCCACATTATTAGAAAGCGCTCTCCGAATACTGCAAATTATCCGCATTATTGGAAAGCGCTCTCCAAATCCTGCAAATTATCCACATTATTGGAAAGAGCTCTCCATATCCTGAAAAATATCTGCAATATTAGAAAGCGCTCTCCGAATCCTGCAAAATATCAGCATTATTAGAAAGCGCTTTCCGAATCCTGCAAAATATTCGCATTATTAGAAAGCGCTCTCCGAATCCTATGTCCTTTCTTTCCATTTAGCACTGCTGGTAGAAGTTCCCGTGTACAAAGGGATAACTCCTGAAATGCCAACTCGGGGTTATTCACTAAAGTGCGAATTCGACTGTTGAATTTGCAAACAGCGGATTCCCATTGTAAATCCGCTACAATTTCCCCAATGTAAAGTTTGTTAATGTTAAGACTGTGACAATTTTCCCATAATAAAGTCGCGACTGCGACAGTAGCAGCCTATTGTGACTGTCTTTATCTGCCGAATTCGCACCTATACGCAACTATTTGGACTCTAGTGAATAATCCCCACAAACTTGTGTTTAAATGGAGAATAGCCAGACCTGTCAAGTAACGTCACTCAGAAATGAGACTATGGTGCAAGTCCTGGTTTGACACACCATGATTAAGCGCCCACTGCGCTTCACAATAAAAGAAGCCTTTTAACTTTACCTGGAGTACTGAAGGAGTATTTCATATCTTCCCAAGTCTTGGTTTGGACAAGACATTTACCATGCAATACCATTTGTCTTAACATAGAACACAAAAATTATTTTCTCTTAAAGCAAAATAGCAGCGGTGGTTAAGGGGGCACTGCTATCTAGATGGATATATACGTTTTATGGACCAGCATTTTATTTTTACTGCTACGATTCACATTTTAATTGCTTCCCTTCGAAATGGGGCTTTACGGAATAAAATAGGATCTGGATCAAAGCTACCACTAGACATTTCTCAAACATTGTGGCAAAGCTCTCCACAAGTGTCATCCAATCAGAGACCGGCAGAATTGTACATTAGATGTTGTAAAACTACAACTGAGCCGGCAGGGAAGTGCTGGATGTTGTCGTTTTATAACAGCTGACAGCACCACATATTGCCCATCTCTGGGTTAATATATACGTAGTACACATGGCTACAATTTTCCCATCTATCCTGTATAATAAGTTTCAATCTGTATATTATATATTTTTTTTAAATACATAGAAACATTCTACTTTATATTAATTGGAAGGGTTAAAGGGAAGTATAGGGGTCTCTTTAATATGTCAAACATTTGGGACAAGTAGAGATTACATATTAACAGGTTGTTAGATCTAAACATTAGGCAGACACACATTGACAGTTTTCAATGCACGGAAGAATTGCAGCTAAATTTGGTTCATAAATAAACATGTTTCTAATACATGCGCAAGTACATATAAACAGACTTAAGAATGTAAACTGACAAAGCCCCACAAGCCTCACATTTCTGATTTCTTTTGCCTGTAGTTTTTTTCTTTTAATCGCTAGTGGATTTTAAATTAAAAGTTGTTTTTTTTTTTTCCCCCGTGGCTCAATTTCCAGTAAGCCTTAGCGGCCAAAAGTAAAGGAAATGAATATTAGTTTACTTAAGGTTTATCTGAAACAGGAATGGTGTTAAAAAATGTAAAAAAAACAGTACGAGTTAATGATTCATTCAAAAGGTGTCCTTTTTCAATACAACAATTTACTGTAGATTTGCAGTTGAGGGCTAAAATGTCATCCCTCTGTAAAGGAGAAACTATAAAAGGCAGATCTGACCGTTGGCCACAAGTCAAGCCAAGTGGATAAATATTTTTAATATTTGCAGATTTGATTTATGACCAGTGGTTTGCAATTACATACACAAATCAAAAAGGTCATCTGCAGATCATGCCATTTGTGGTCAGAGTTTTAATTTATGTTTCTTTATTGTGTAATATATATATATATATATATATATATATATATGCTAAATTGAAAAAACAAATAGGATAAAGGATTTTAAGATGTTTGGCTGACTTAAGGCTCCTGAGAAATGTAGGACAATATTTAGTTGAAGTGCCTTTCAGCACAAGTCTTCCAACACCTACTGAGCACTTCTGTCATTTTGTTAGCATTGGTTGGAGAAGGGATGAGTGCAGTAGGCCACCATTACACCTTTTCTCCTATTTTAACTTCGTTTGTTTCATGATACATTTTTATACCTGTGCCCTGGAGCACTTTAACTACCTTTTATAAGTTCATATAAAATAATGGATACTGGAAAAAGAATAGCAGTAAGTTTTAGTCATTTTCTGGCAAAAATAAAACACTAAACTAATGAGTAGCATGATGGCTCAGTGGTTAGAACTGCTTCTTCTTCAGTTATTGCTAAACTACTACATTCTGCACCTCCCCCCCCTCCCCAAAAGCTAAATAGGGCAAGAGGACAAGTTAGTTGTACAATACCTGGAAGACTAAATTTGACTACAATTTCCTGAAGCCATACAGTCTAGTTTACTTACAGTAGGTAGACTACTAGTCTCCATACAGTCTAGTTTAC
>WMED01010628.1:0-15666 GCA_019650415.1 Pipa parva | reverse complement strand
GTATGTTCGCCTGTTCTACAAGTGTATTGATGCGTTGCGACTCGAATTGTCGCCTACAAGAGTATTGAAGTGAATTCACAACAACTGTTGGCGATGGGACTTGAATTGTAGCGAAGTCAACAACACATGCGAATTCGGACTTTGCTGAATTACCCCCAGACTGTTATGCGCTCGCTGAGGTCCTGCACGCGGACATCAGAGAACGCTTTAAAGGGATTCCAGTCTCGGCAAGGCGACTTGAGTGGTCTCACCGAGACTGGAATCCCTTTAAAGCGTTCGCTGATGTCCGCATGCAGGACTTCAGCGAGCGCATAACAGTGTGTGCAAAGTGATGCGAAGGATCCGGAGGTCCCTTCGCACTATGGTGAATTCCCCCCTCAGTGTGCTATGAATTGTCCGCCATTGAAATAATTGTAAAATGAATGGCTACAATATTTGTGATTATTCTACAGCAACAATAATACTGACTAAAATTCTGGTAAATGTTGACATTGTCCCTTCTTTTTATGATAATTCATGCATATTTTCAGTATGTAGTTATTAATATATACTGTAAAAGATACAGTAGCGATGGAAACATTGTCTTCATTAAACAGATTCATGTGAAGGTGTCATCACTTTAATTTGTCTATTTATAACAAATTGACCACAATGCACCACCACTGCTTTCACCCGACAATAGAAATAACTATGTGTGTGTGTTATAATGTCGCAAATTCACTTTGAATGAATATGCACAATTCCTTTTGATTTGCAGTAGACAAATTGTTGCAGATTCAGGAGTTTGGGAGTATGTGAATTTGCACTGATGAAAATTGTACCTGGTATTTATTTATTTGTTTATTTGTTTGTGGATGCAGTTTTGCTGTGTTTCTTGGCAGATTCTTCCACTTTCGCAATGGCTTAAGGGCCTGTAAAAGGATTACAAACCAATTTTAATAAAAATTGATAAAACATCCTAAGTCTAACATCCAAGTTGTATGCTAAGTTGATAACCCGCACAGAGAAAAAACAGTCACAAGTTGATTTTGTTGTAATGCTTCTCTGTTTAACACCGAGTTGCTGTCTTTGCAGAAATAATTGTTTTACCCCTACCAAAAAGAACATCAGTTACTTAATACTCAGACTCCTGATATCCTATTTATTAACAGGTATGTTAGGCTATCTGGGAATGTTGAAACATATCTATTACTGTTCATGGCTAAACATTACAATGACATTTGCTAGTTCATGTTATTACACATTATTTCATTATATTATCTTTTTAGGATCTGTGTTCAAGGTCAGATTCGCCAGTAGGTACCCTACCTAAATACATAATGACAATATGGCCGACAAGATGCATCCTCCTGGACCTGACAGTTTGCGGCCATTTACCAGAGAGTCCCTGGCTGCAATAGAGAAGTACATTGAGGAGGAGACTATCCGAAAAGCTAAACAAATTGAGGTACTTGATGAGAAGCAGCCAACAGCCAAAAGTGGCCTGGAAGCTGGCAAAAACCTTCCACTCATATATGGAGACCCTCCACCAGAACTTATTGGGATCCCCCTTGAGGACTTGGATCCTTTCTACAACACTCAAAAGGTAAACTGTATCTTTTCTGGTAATATTTATTAGGATGGTTGCCATTTGCAATGCAAGCTACCAAACTTAGAGTCCAGTTTGATGGCCCTTGTGTGTACAGAAAAGGGATGAAATATTAGAAAAAAGTCATTGCTAAGTTTTCTGTAAAGAAAACCTGCAAAATGCCTACAACTTTTTATAGTAAAAAGCAGCTTTTATTTAAATTTCTTGCTGATAAGAAGTTCCCTGTGACCAATTATGACTGTAATACTCCATATCTTCTAGTAAGAAATGTTCATTATTATCTTGTCTGTTTTTTTACTTACTGGCTCTAACCAATATAAGCATGAGTAGATGTTTGCCTGCTTTTGACTTATATTTTCCTATATAGTAAAATGTCAGCTGGGCCCGGTTCAGTGATAGTCTGGTGCTATAGGAATAAGCTTTTCATGTATTGGTGCACGAAGCCTTCATTCCATGTTCAGTAACAATTAATGGATCACTAGTTACATACTAACTACTGTAATGTTTCAAGCCTTGCACCTTTTGAAAATATGTATGAGCTTCCTGAGTAAAGCCACGCTTAAAATACCAACTTGAAGAAGTGATGACAGTGATTTCTTTTATAGTGTTCAAAGTATTCTGTTATCTTAACACCATCCAAATATAGTTTCTAAGGAGTTTTTTGAGAATAAATCAGGTATGTGAATCTCCTATGAAATGTGCTTTCTTCAAGAAATCTATATGTGTGTTAATAACTGGCTTTAATTAGCACCCGATGAAAGGAAGTCCAACCCCTAAAATGTTGTGTTCATTTGTGTAATATTACTGTAATAAAAAGCACTTCTATAGCCTGGACATCCATATTGCCTTGAGTATTAAGTATTAAGGGAGGATGGCCCAGGGTTCATTTCATCACTCAGCAAGAACATTTGTCTACAATTTGTTTCTTTCTTCAAGAAAACCTTAGTGAGACTGAATAACTGCAAATTAGCAGACAAAGCATATGTGTGTGTGTGTGTGTGTGTGTGTGTGATCATTTTTACATTGTTCTGTTGTGCCAGTAATAGTCCACTGTTTAATACAACATAAAACTATAAACTTAGCCTCTAACAAATACACCAATCCGTACAAACAAACGCAGATGGGGACTGTCTCAAAGAAACTTGGAGAGTTGGGAGGTGTGTAGTTGGGAAGGTCCTTTTTCATATATACATATATACTACATATTTCATTATACTTATTATAGCAACCATTGGGGTTGTGGCTAGGTGTAAGTTGTGTACAAGGTTAACAAAACAGGGATTGTGTCTAAAAGAACAAAATAGATGCTTTGTGCTGTTACATAACAACGTAATGCAGTAGTTCTTAACTTCTTAATGGTGAGTCAGGTTTCAGGAATAAGTATATGAAAAGGAATGCACATCCAATTAATATGCTGTATCGAGGTGTTAAATTCTCTGGAAGGGAGGCTGCGCCCCCCCCCCCCCCCCCCCCCCGAAATGTTGTTTTTGTTTTCTTGATATCTACACCGTGGTGAAGTGAAGTATGGTTATATACCACTATTTTAGTGTGTGAATCTCTCTGTATTTTCTTTTGGATTAATGTCTCAGCACATTAGGTTTTATTGTGTTCCTCTCTATCATACCTAACAATTTAATAAGAGATTAAAAGGGAAATACCTATGGTCCTAAACCATACTTACCTGATCAATCTAGAACAGTGGTTCTTAACCTTGTTTGACGTACCGAACCCACCAGTTTCATATGCACATTCACCGAACCCTTCTTTAGTGATAAATCACTTGACCTCTGTGTCTTGAACTCCATGGCGGAGGCTCCTCTGAACCCCTGAGACTGACTCACCGAACCCCTAGGGTTCGATAGAACCCCAGTTAAGAACCACTGATCTAGAAGCAGTACATTTCGTGTACTGATACTAGATCAGTATTCAGCTGGCAATCCTCAGCCCAGGATTGTCAGATGAACATATTACAGCTCTGCTCACTTCTGGGTCTATATGATTTACATGGGTCCCTCCCAAGTTTCGCTTGATCTCATTTTTGGCAAATGCAAACATGTTTACCTTTGGTTTAAATATCTCTATAACTGTGGTTACAGTATAACTGGTTATTTACAGTTATCTTTTATTTCTCCACAGACATTCATTGTTCTTAACAAAGGAAAGTCAATATTCCGATTCACTGCCACCAAAGCCTTATATCTACTGGATCCCTTTAATCCAATCAGAAGAGGCGCCATTAAAGTCTTAATTCATTCATATCCTTTAATCTGATTACTTATACTTGTGTCATAGTTTATTTTAAAACTGTAATAGGGACTAATATGAAGATTAAAAACTAATGCTGATATTTTCCAAAATTCATACAATAAAGTATCTAAAACCTCAAAATCTTCATATTCAGAGGAATGTCCCAACAGATGCAGTCATTTACTGAGGTCTAACATTCACTGGTATATGGAAAGTACAATAATGGACTCAGTAAATAATTGCTTTGTGCTTTGTGCGCCATGCTACCCATGTGAAATTATCCAGTCCATGTGTTTCCAAACCCTGGTTCTAATCATTAAAAAAGAAATGGGATATGATTTGAGGCCTTTTCCTTAACTGTATCAGAAAAGGTAGATAGGAATCAGAGCCACATAATGCGTTTTTGAGTACAAAGGCTTTTTCTGTGTGAGTACAGGATTTACAAGTGTACACAAAAATTGTGATTAAGGGGGTAATTCGGCATAGTGCGAACTTACCTCCCGATCCTTAGCATCAGCTTGCAGAGACTGTTACACGCTCGCTGATGTCCTACACGCGGACATCAGTGAACGCTTTAAAGGTATTCCAGTCTTGGCGAGACCACTCGAGTCACCTCGTGAGACTGGAATACCTTTAAAGCGTTCGCTGATGTCTGCGTGTAGGACATCAGCGAGTGCGTAACAGTCTCTGCAAGCTGTTGAGAAGGATCAGGAGGTAAGTTCGCATTGTGCTGAATTACCACCTAAATGTCTGGCTCTCCTTCCTACTTACCTTTTCTGATATCTGTATTTTTGATTGTAGAAGTGCACTCTTGGAATCAGTAAGCCAATGGGCCTGCTTATACAAATATCTAATTTTTATCTAAAGGAACACTAAAGTCTCCATCAGCTATCTGATATGTAGTTGCCACTGTAAAATAAATGGCTTTTTGTAGTTGAACTGGTGAAGAGGAAGCAGGTAAGGTAGGTGATCAATAGAAGACCTTCAGTAAGAAAGACCAATATCATAAGCAGAGCCTTTACCCTCTATGTTAATTATTATATTCTGATTTTCTTACAATGAAAACTTTATAATTGAATACACATATTTCCTTAACTCCCTTTCAAATTATTCAGCTTATTTATTATGTTTACCATCTTAACAAACTGTGTTTTCATGACCATGAGTGATCCACCTCCTTGGTCCAAAAATGTAGAGTAAGTAATAATGGGGAACATATGCAAACACTGCACCTTTAAATATAACTGCCCCATATAGTAAGTAGGAGTGTAAATTGGATATTGCCGGAATAATGAAAAATAGTACGTGATACCATCAAGTTATGCACAAAATTGCACACATCAATATTGTATATCTACAACAAACTAATGGTATGACTAAAAAGAACAGTGTTTTTGCTGTTGCCTAGTAACATGATGGTCGGTTGCCAGGTTTCTGACTATATAAAGTTGGGCACTTTTGGTATAGTTTAGCACCTGTTTGTTGCGATGCATTTAAGTGCAGCGCAACACAGGGAAACCACATGTTCCAATTTTATTTTTGTACAGAGCCATAGCAGAGGGCTCAAGAAAAGCAAATATAACATCAAGTTGCATGTCTTTTAATGTACACCAACACATTGCAGCTAAACACTATACAGAACACCCATGCACATGAGCACTAACACCAACTACAAATCCCACAACCCCCTCAAGGCAGCTGTTTACACTAATTATTTAGTTAAACTATTGTCCGAAATTTACTAAAGTCGAAAATGATTTATTTTTTTTACCTCTTTGTCTGAAAACCGGGCAAAAAATGGGAGGAGAAATGGTAAAAACCATAATTTTTGTCTTTACTAAATTTTGCCTTTAGTATGATGTACTGTATATAAACCTGCCTTTTGACTAAAGACTTCACATTGGCTGTTCTGTGCATGCCCATATAATGAATAGAACATACCGGTAATTCCAGATATGGGGTTGTCACGGTTTAGAATGGAGAATATTTTTGTTTTGTTTTTCTCTTTTTATTATATTTATAAAGCACATTTTGATTATTTCGATTAGTTTCACCCTGTTTCGCTGTCAATTTTCAGTTCCCTGTACAGCGACATTATTAAATATAGTCTGTTTCTCCTGCATTAACTAGAATAACTTTCAACTTTAGTAAATATCCCACAAACATCTCCACTGTTTTCTCTCATATATAAATCATTTTACAATTGTTTTTCTAACTCCTTGTGTCCTGTCTCTGACTAGGTACACGTTTACTGGGATTTACACCTTTGAATCCTTAATAAAAATCCTGGCTCGGGGATTTTGCATCGACAGTTTTACATTCCTAAGGGATCCATGGAACTGGCTAGATTTCTGCGTCATTGTTATGGCGTAAGTGGAAGGTAGACATTGTAGTCACTAGCCTGCTCGTTTCTTTATAGACAGGGCAGTGTACAATATTGAGTACTTTTAGAAAGGCAAGACAATGGAAATTCATCAACAGTGGCAGTTGTTTACTGAGGTCTAGTAACATGATCATATGCTAGACGCCTTCACCCAAATATAGTACCAATGGGGATTGAAAGTTTCATATACATTCAAAAAGAAAAAAATGTAAAAGTCAAAATTATTTACAACTGCAAAGTTAAATCACCAAATCATATAAGGCACATAGTATGGGGGTTGTTGACTAAACTTCAACTCATAAAGGTGTGAATTTGCCACTTCCCTATATTTGGGTATTCAGCAAACTCTGATGGGGCGAAATTGCCAGCTGACAATGGTCGCACACTACACAATGAACTGCTACTGACGCAGTCACGACTTTACTATGAGAATATTGTCGCGGTCATGGATTTGCAATGGGAGTCTGCTTTTTAGTCAATAAGGAGTACAGAATCAGGATGTATCCACTCAAAGTGGGCAAAATTTATTAAAGGTGTCAATTTTTACCGATCGATCGACTGGAATTTGCTTTGATCAATTGATCGAAAATTCGATCAATCGATCACTTTGCCTTTAATAAATTTCATCCTAAAGTAATGAGAATTCACTTCAACAGTCGAATTCTCACTTTAGTCAATAACCCCCTATATATTTATTGTGAAGTTGTTAAGTAGATAAAGATATATTTGAATTTTTATATTGTTTAGGTTTTTTTTTTTAATTCCTCAGTCACAATACACTGGCTGGAAAAAAATTAAAAATTCAGGGGAATTCATCAACATGGGAAATCTTTATAGAGTCTAGTAACCCATAGCAACCAACCAGCTGTTAGCATTCACTGGTACAGGGAACCCAGAATTCTAAATGCCAACTTCTTATTTGTTGCTATGGATTACTAGACCGTTGTAACCAATTGCCCCTGTTGATGATATCTGTGTGTTTTTTTCTACTAGAATTTTTGATGATACTCTTATTGTAAATATTAGATTAATATATGAAAAAATAGATTATTGTAGGTTTTGGAGTTTCTAGACATAGTGTATCTTGGCAATCAGGTCTCTCCACATTTTACTTATTTTATTGTTTTTTTATGAAAGATATTAAAAACTAATGATAAAAATGGGTTCACCCCAACTGGCCGTGCCTTCATATTTTACTCGCTATGGCTCATTTGTCTTACTGGTCTTAGCAAACTGAATGTAAATGTACTTTAAAAAATATCATACTTTCTAATCTTTCAGAATAATTGGAAGTGCAGCATTAATGTAATGTATTTTTTTTTTAATTACTGACCCTTTAAGGTCACCCATAGGTGTCCAAATTGATTAAATGTGTGAGCTCTCTCGTTGTGTTCACTGATGCCATTCTTGGCAAACTTTGCATGCTACTGCAAGTTCTAGGCTGCTGGTAGACTACTGTGTGGCGCCACATGGCACCAGAATATCTATTAACCTACAGCTCCTTCTTGTCTTTCTTTCCCAATAGTTACACTACAGAGTTTGTAGATTTGGGGAATGTGTCCGCTCTCAGGACATTCCGTGTGCTGCGTGCTCTTAAAACAATCACAGTAATTCCAGGTGTGTATAGAAATGTATTTTTTGGTAACTGCGCATGCTGTTTCCATAAATACTAGTGATAAAAGAAAAAGACTACCTTTTATATTTTATAATTTCTTGATTGATGTGGTCACATGACAAAAAGTCGAGTCAAGCTGGGTGTTTAACCCAGCTTTACCCAGCTGAAAACTAGCCTTGCAGACGGTCCCTACCTGGTCCCAGGTATGTAGGAATCCATAATTATAACAACTTTTATGGATTAGCCAGCAATATGACTGTGAGTGTCAAGGTTTTATATTTAACATAAAGCCTTTAAACTGCCTGCCATCTTAAAGGAAAATACACCCTGTTTAAAAAACCTGTTTTCATTAAATGTATTTTCATATAAACATCAATTGAACCATATGAAGATAGGTTATTATGCACAAAGAACATTTTTTATTTTGTGAAAATAGATCCTCATCTGCCAAGTCCAATACAAGAATAAATGACTCATACATCTCAGTTAAATAATTCCCTCCACTGGTCAAATGAAAGGTCCAATGACACCGGATATAGATACAATTTTATTCAGATTTACATGCTAATTATTTCTACATACTATTTTTGAAAATGTAATATTTGAAGATGAATTCCTGATTTTTATTGCTTTACATTCTCCTTGCTGGTTGCCACCACCCTTTCTGTATTGGGTTTGTGGGGGAATTTCTTGAATATTTAATACATAACGTACCATAGAAAACAGTGGGGCGCAGTTGGGGTTTGTTTACTTATGTATAAGATGTTTTTACAAAAAACATAGAGAAATTACTCCCATGCAAATCCGAATAGAATTTTTTCTTTATTTGTGTTATTGGTCCTTAAAGATGATAATGTAGAATGCTTACTTGGGATTACTAAATTTTAGTTGCTGAATGAACTTCTCTCTAGAGATGTACCAGGGGAAATTATCAACAGGGGTAACCTTTATAGAGTTCTAATAACCCATAGCAACCAATCAGCTGTTAGCATTCACTGGTAGAGAGAAAATTAGATTTCTGAAAGACAAATTCTGATTGTCAGAGTGAGGCAATTATTATTATTTTTATTATTAAAAACATCATTACATCATCTTGTTTTATTTCCATAGATATATGTGTATTTCCGGAATAAGGGGCTAAGAGCGCATAGTACTTTATTTATCCTTCAGTATAGTTTTATAAACCAAAATAATAATCTGTTGGGCTGTTAATTCAGTTTTGCTCTTTTGGCTTAAATTTTGCACTAAAATGGGATTATACTGTACAATATAATAGATCTAAAAGAAAATATTCTAAAAGATAATATTACACGCTATTTTTTTTTTAAGCTACATCTATCATGAAGATGTGTGAAAACATACAACTGTCCTTCAGTTCTGAATGACCATAAATGTGAATGTTTGGCATTTTTACTGGGGTTTCAATAATGATTTCTCCTTATCCGACATTGAATATGCTTATTTCTGTGAAACGACCCTTGGCATTTCCGACCTACAGACTATGTTCTTATCAGTGCTATGCACATACTGTAAATCCAGTATCCTCATTAAAGCAGTCTCATTAGACTGCTCATGTTACACTGGAACAGATTCACACAGCTTAGCTTTATGACTTACAGTGAGCTGAAATATGGCCCTTCTGTAACCTTCCTCGTTCTATACATTTCATAATATCCTTTTGTAATGCTCTTATTATCATTACTGTACCTTCTGGTATAGTGTGTCTGGCCCTTCCTATATGAATTTTAGTGGGAGTGTATGGTTATAGCGGGAACTCTGGTATGGAATCTTGTTAAGTGTTTAGGCCTGACAGTGATGTTATCCTAATAATTATATTATTATTATAATTATATATATATATTATATAATATATATATTTATTATATATATATTATATAATAATATATAATATTATATTATAATTATTAAAATAGCAGCATGTGGTGAAAAGAAACTGAGTAGTGGAAGGAATTGCAGTGGGATAAAGTGGCCGTTGGGTACCCAAAACAAAATAAAAATAAAAGTAAGGACTGTGGCACACAGTAGGAAAATATTCTATAAATATTACTATTTATAAAAGTTGAAAAGGTTTTTGAGGACAGACTTAACCGTGGATAAACATTGTATCATTTTATTATGCCGTTATTGCTTATTTAAAAAAAAGTTTTATCACCATGTTGAAAGTTTTTGATGCATTTTCAATCCCATATAAATCTGTGGAAACCTTTATCAATACCCGGCTTCGTGTGCCATTGTCCTAAATTTGTTTACTGTCCAATAGAAGTACTTGCAGCAGGCAAGGCAATGATAATATAGAGCACAATGGTGCCACAGTAGAGATATAGCCTAGAGCTGACCCTATTGTGTATGAAGGTAGCCATGATATCTGAGCAAGAGGAAAGGAAACAGGAAATGCAGGAAGTCATTGCTATTTCCTGCTAATATGTATTCTATATTGTTGGGGGTGGTATATATAGAGGGGAAATAAATAGGAAACTTCAGCATTATTATACAGGTAAGAAGTCATTTTTTTCTTATGAAGAAAGCATTAATGTTTTGATGTTCTAATTTCTACAAAGTAATACAAAGCTGCCTGAAGCATGTTCTTACTTAATAAAGGCTGAACATGATGCAGAGTCAAAGACAAATGGATTCCTGTTATGGGAATCCATACTTTCAGACTGACATCAAGAGAGTTTTGGGTTCCAGGAGTGAATTATGGGGGGAATTCACCATTGTGCGAAGTGACCTCCGTATCCTTCGGCTCAGTTCGCACAGACTGTTATGTCCTGCACACGGACATCAGCGAACAATTTAAAGGGTTTCCAGTCTCGGCGAGGCAGCTCGAGTGATCTCACCGAGACTGGAATCCCTTTAAAGCGTTCTCTGATGTCCGCGTGCAGGACATCAGCGAGCGCATAACAGTCTGTGCGAAGTGAGCCGAAGGATCCGGAGCTCACTTCGCATAATGGTGAATTCCCCCTTATGTGTCAGGTTGAAGATACACAATGCTAAAACATCATGGGCAAAATTTATTAAAGTCGGAAAGACTGCTCTTTGTCTTTCCTCGTTTATCAAGCGAGATCTCGCGTTGTTCCCGCTAGATTACCGTGCAAGTTTTCTCTATCTCAATTTTTCAGTATTGTTCAATAGAAAGGTAGCCGTACTTTACATTAGTAGTATGGTTAGTAGTAGTACCTTTCTATCCAAAAATGTAAAAAAAAAATTGAGATCAAATAAATTCGCTCGGTAATCTCGCAGGAACAACGCGAGATCTTGAGCGATAAACTCGGAAAGACCGAGAGCGTATATCACAAGGTGTAAGAAAAATATCATGAAGTAGTCTTTTGTGTAACTAATTAATCTTCCGCAACCATGTCTCAGAATTTTCATATGCACTGACAGTTCCCAATTGCTTCATTTTCACCCACTCTATTTTTATTCCATCTCACAGCCTGGTTTCCTTTTCAACCTGTATTTCCCCACATAGTCTGCTTTCTTTCCTCACTGTTCCTGACAACTTCCGGATTGAAGGAAACCCTACCTCCCTTCCCACAAATCAGTAATAAAATGAGTAACCTCTTCCGGGACATTGGGATCTGTATATTTTTAATGAATTAAATGACTTTAAAACAAAGATGGCTCCTTATTTAAACAAGTTTGAAATTGAAAATGCCCAGAATTTTCTTTGCTGACCATTTTGGGGCAATTTAATTTTTTTAAATTCTAGGTCTAAAGACTATTGTAGGTGCCTTAATCCAGTCAGTGAAGAAGCTTTCTGATGTGATGATCCTCACCCTATTTTGTCTGGCCGTCTTTGCTCTTATTGGCCTTCAGCTGTTCATGGGAAATCTGAGGCAGAAATGTGTCCGATGGCCACCACCTGACGATGTCTTCTTGTTTAACAACAATGGAACATTCAATTCTACTTTTTATAATGACACAGCAATGAACTCAACTCTTAGCAACAATACTGATATGTTCAACAACTTTACATTCGACTATGAAGCCTATGTCAATGATAAAGGTAAGACAACTGTCCCAAACTGATTGGGAATTCATTTGTATCGCTGTTAAAGAAGAACTAAACTTTGACTTTAATCCCTAATTAAATCAATGGGTCTGATAAACATGATAAAACTTTAAACTCTCACCATTAAGAAGTCATGACTTGAGGTCTAGCATTAGGTTGTTCCCAAACAGTACAAGGTATCCATTTTGCTGTTGTAGGAATTTCTTTCAGACAATCAAACACTAAGGTCCGAGGCACAAGTCTTCATAGAGCTCTATGTGTGTGTGAGCAAAATGGATTAAAAAGGATAAAATCAAAGAATAGTCCTTTAAAAAAATAATGCTTCTTATCACAATTTTTTTTTTATATTGTCAATCACTGTATGTCTTTTTTCCCCATATGTTTAAAGCAAATTTTTACTTTCTGGACGGAGCACTTGATGCTCTTCTGTGTGGGAACAGCAGTGACTCTGGGTAAGTTAACAAAGTAGTTTTTTCTTTCTGCAATGCATCTCTTTGTAGATACCTATAGATTAGCAGATTACCAGAGAAGGGAAAACTGAGAGATTTTACACTGTGCATTCCCATTGGAAGGGGAAGTATCGTTTGTCCTTGTTCTGCTAATCAAACTTGTACTGAAGGAACAGCAGTGTCTTAGTTTAGTCTGAAAGGTAGATGATGGTGGGTCTACATAACATACTTTGTATTCCCTAACCTTTAAATGTCTAGTTTTCATCTTCTTATCCTACTAGATTCCAAGGGTTCCTATCTGCACAAACTATAATAGCAAATAGTTTAGCCTATTAACAGGGGCAATCTCTCTAGAGTTCTCATAACCCAAAGCAACAAGCTGTTGTCATTCACTGGTAGAGGGAAACTAGAATTCTAAAAGACAAATTCTGAATGGTTGCTGCTGATTACTAGATCTCTCTATACTCTGTTGATGAATATCCCCATGAACCTAACAATGTTTTAGTAGAAAGCTTTGCATGCAGTACATATCTACAAATGTAAAAGCTATTCATTCATTCAAGATCAATGCAAATTTATCACTGACTGACAGTTTAACACTGGCTTCAGATTTCCTGTTTATGAAGAAGTTATGGACATTTTCCTTTCTAGTATAGATGTAACCTGGGCTGGTACCCACCTAATGCTGTCATCACCCATTACCCACTGTCTGTTCAGCTGTTAGCACCTGCTTGTCATGCTCAGTGTATGGATTAACCCTCTTGTCATTAAGAACACACACTGCATTCTCTTCTTGGCTCTTGTTTGTTTTAACCATGTCATGCTTTCTGCTTGATTTAACTTTTGTCATACTTCTTTTCTAGGTTAATAAATTGTTGGGAGTTTAGATATATATATATATATATATATATATATATATATATATATATATATAAAAACGTCTGTTAGTAAAAAGTTGAATTTATCTTTCATTGATTAATGTGTTGTTGCCATTTGTTGCTATCTGTTACATGCTTTAGCAAACCTTTTGGACATTGATTATTCAGAATAAAGGAGGACTAAAGGCAATTTAATTCCAGGGGTGTTTTTCTGTTCCAGTGCTGCCTCCTGCTCTAAATAACTTGCTAATTTCATCTGGTGTCACAAACACTGCATTTCATGCACAAAAAGTAGCAGTTTTATATCAGAATTCTGTTGCTGTATTTGCTCAATTTGCCAAAACACACAAGAATAGGAAGTGAAGGGGACCCCAGTACTTGTGAAGACCAGAAGAAACCAGCAAGTTATACTAAGCAGAAGGCAGCTCTGACTCATAAGAGTCCTACCAGTAATTATTTCACCCCTCCCAGTTTAATGACCCCTAGAAGGAATGAGCCTATAGTACACCTTTGATTAGGGAGAATGGCATTTTCCAGAGCACCATTCTTCTCTTACTGCTCCGTTCCCTACTCCAGTCCCCAAACCATCTCCCTTCTGTAGTGGGGGGGGGGGGGGGGGGGGGGGGGGGGGGTCAGTATACATTTTTGATCTAGCAGGGGAAACAATGGTTTTCCCGAATTGTGAATCAACAGGTTAAAGGGGTGAACAGATGGCACCCCCTGCAGCTTTGTATCTTAGATGACTGCCTGTTCCATCCACCGCTAGAAACAGTACTAGGCTTCAGTGGTAAAATTTGTTCACTTCTCCTTTTATACTTTTGAAAGCTTTTAGAAAATGTTGGTTTCATGCACAAAAACAGATTCAAAAAAGTTAAAAACATGTGAAGATGAAAATAAGTAAAAATAATAGAAAAGGGTTGAGAAAAATGCAAAAATGACATTTTTCCATATGATCCACAATCTAATAATCCTACAGAAATTTACAGGGTTGATAAATGCTGGCATCTGCCGTGTGGAATATGTTACAGATGTGTTTTTTTGCTGCCTGATTTTTATTCTGAAGGTGTGCAGCAGAAATTCTTGAGTTCAGCCAAAGGTACCAGCCAAGGTTAAAAATCAGAGAGGATTTACCTTCTCAGCTGCTGCCGCTACAATCCCCTTAACAGTGTGATTAATCCAGGTGCTCAGGAAGAGTCAGACAGGATGCATCAGCAGAAAATGAAGGTTTCCGGCACTCCGTATATCCAGTAAAAACTCATCTTTATTGCACCACATGGGTAAATTAAAAAAGTTTAAAAACAAACAGCATGACACTGGCACTATCATGCTGTCTGTTTTTAAACTTTTTTAATTTACCCATGTGGTGCAATAAAGATTAGTTTTTACTGGATATACGGAGTGCCGGAAACCTTCATTTTCTACCAGCCAAGGTTGCCAACAGTGGGTGGGTACTGCTTTAGAGAGTTTAGCCAGCTATGAAATCCAGGAGGCCAATTCAGCAAGACATATGTGAGCTTCTGGGTACTGACTAATGAGGGACTACTGGGCACTAAGCAATGTACCTGGGAAGTTTAAAAATGAAGACAGCATTTGCAAAAAATGTATTCATGATAAAGGTCCCGTTTTTTTAGGCTGTGGATGGGGGTTGACATGGTTAGAACCATGGAGACTAGAAAGTAAAAGCAGGAAAAACTTGATAAAGAACATAAGAGGATTGAAACATCACTTTATTGCTCATGGTAAAAGGTGACAAGAAGAGAGTGCTGTTTTTATACTTTTTTTCTATGCAAAAACATTAATTTTAATTAGAAGCATTTTTTTTTCTTTTGGGATCAATATTAAAATAACAGAAATATCTTCCCATTAAATGTGAGTTATAATAAATGACCTAACATAAATCAAAAGAAGAAAAAGAAAGTGCAACTAACTACCATAGTATGTTATTTTCATGTATACTAAATGTCCTCTGGCTGTCCCAGGTACAGTAGTATTTTGTGTAAGCAGTACTTAGATTACCTCTATAGGACACCTCCATGAGCAAATCATGTGGATTCCTTCACTTTCTGGAATAACGTTGATGTTTGGAATGACTTTTTGGTGGACTTGATAGTAGTCAACATGAATCAAGCTATGACAGCACAGGAATAGCTGTAATAGATTATGTTAATAGATACAAGAAAAGGTGAAAAACACAGGACAAATAAACTCTGCCCAGACTGATGCCAAAGATATGTGTTAAATACATTCAGATTACAAACAAAAATACACTATCAGACAGAGATCAAGTATAACCATCCATATGGAATATGTAACCATAGATGTACAGTATGCAATCTATACAAAATAACAGATGCATTTAAGTTATGTCAGAATTATTCAGCCACTACAGAAGCCAGGGTGAATGGTACTTATAAAATAGGCAATGACAGGACAGAAAAAATGCATAATATCAGTTAACCAGGGTTTGTGCTGC
>WMED01010627.1:0-15666 GCA_019650415.1 Pipa parva | reverse complement strand
TGTGAGAGGCTGCTTAGTGTGTGAGAGGCTGCTTAGTGTGTGTGAGGCTGCTTAGTGTGTTTGTGTGTGACAGAGAGAGGCTGGTTAGTGTGTGTGTGTGAGAGAGAGAGGCTGGTTAGTGTGTGTGTGTGAGAGAGAGGCTGGTTAGTGTGTGTGTGTGAAAGAGGCTGGTTAGTGTGTGTGTGTGTGTGAGAGAGAGAGAGGCTGGTTACAGTGTGTGTGTGTGTGTGTGTGAGAGGCTGGTTACAGTGTGTGTGTGTGTGTGTGAGAAGCTGGTTACAGTGTGTGTGAGAAGCTGGTTACAGTGTGTGTGTGTGTGTGTCTGGCTGGCTGGTTATGATACTATTTACAGTCGGGGGGGGGCGCGAAATGTTTTCTTCTTCCTAGGGGGGGCATGACAGAAAACAATTGAGAACCACTGATGTAGGTGAACATGCAGAATTCCCATAGAAATCCATTGGGTGCCAAAGCTCATGGTATTTGTACACATTTTGTTTAAGTACCTTCAGGTTAAGTTAATTCTTATTATATATATCCAGGTTTACTGTGTCTCCTCTTAGAATGCTCCAGGTTTTTTACAAATGTCTAATGACAACTTTAGACAGCCATTTTCAATTTAGCTGAAATTAGACTGAGCACAGCTCTTCCAAGAGATGCAGATCTTGCTCCTCTTCATTTTAACCCCAATTTCCTTTATACTACATTATGGATGCAGCCACTATCATATTTAGGAGATGCAAATTGACAAAGAACTAATGGAACTCCTCTCTGCTATAGCCAAAAACAAAACTGCTTATCATAAGTTATAGATCTAGAACATCGGATCAACCATCACTATAAGGAAATGACTGTTCCATTTCCATGTCATGTGAGGATAAATACTTTACCTTGCTGGCCCATTTGCTTCACTTGGGATTGTTAACTACCTGGATTTAAACTCCTGCTCTTTAGTTTATTGCATGATGTTGGGTAATCTTCCTGAGAACAATTTCTCATAAAGACATTGTATAACCCTCATCTCATACATTTCCGCTTGTAGTTAACATCCTTTAGTTTTATGGCCTTGGCAAGTTACAATGAAAAACAAAAGCTTCTCTGGAGTTAACATACTATTATCAGTATATTAAATAACCTCTTATGACCATCTCCACCTAAAGTACTTCCCTTCCTTCCTCCCATTTTCAAGACTTTGCTGACCATTAAAAAGGGAAAATGAATTCTGTCCACGTAAAAATGTATCCAGCACCTCTCCCACCACACTAGTCCTTCGGCTTACTCTCCTGGCTTTTCTACTCAAACAATTGCTCATCTTGTATACTAAAAAGAGTCTGAGGCAGAATACAAATAATACAGACCAGAGATAAATAAAAATGGCGATTACTATTAGATCTAAGGGAGGGATACTATTTTGGACTTGCCAGGCGTGATAGAACCATTCATAGTTTTATGTGAAAACCAGTACATTTAATAACAAATGTACTAAAAATTGATAAATAAACTGCTAATGCTCACAAAGGCTAAACTAAAAAAGAGAATAGTAGTAAATGGGAAGGACATTTACAGCAAACATAGAATCAGAATGGCACCATACCTTGGAAGTTCCAGCAATAGCAACATAAATTGGTCTGCATCACTCAGCCTTGCTCTGTCTCCCTTAAATGAATGAAGGCGTTTTACCTGGGGAAAAAAAAATTAGAAAAACAAATAAATAATGCAGAAGGCATGAAAATACATCTGGAGGCATTTTGTTGCAGTAAACCACCTACAGACATGATAACTGGCGGTTTCTCACATTTGGCATTTGAGTAAATGTAGCATGCTTTGTTGCAATTCTTCTGCAACAAAAAGCCTAGTGTAATAAAGACAATCTGAACGATAAACAAAGCTCAATAAATATTACACAGTAATAACTACAACAAGTAATAACTATAAACCTCCTACTGGTTAAAGAAGGCCAGGAAATGTGTTGAGTACAGTTTTTTCATATATCCATGCATATTTGTAACTTTCAATTGTGAGTATAATGTATTGTGATAAGAAGCACTTTTATTAAAGGCATATTACACTATGAGCTTTATCTTCTTTCTGATTTTATCACAGCAACACTATGTATGTGTTCTGAAGTTTTGCACTGAGAATGAGTTTACAAGTTTCTGGTTTTCTCTAAGGATAATTCACTCCATTTTAGTTGAGGAGTTTGACTTTTGGTTAGACTTGGCTCATACCCAGGCACAAGGGGTGATTCAGGAAATAGTGTATATTTTACTATTGGTTGCACTGGAAGTGGTGCTATTCCTTAACTTTGGTGAAGGAAATGTTAATGAAAAAGCTGCAAGGCTACGGAGCTTGAAATCCCAATGTCCTTGTAGTGCTAAGTCCTTAAAAATGAAGAGAGCATCTCCTTACTTCATCCTTTTCAGGTAGTTGCTTCAGTAGCTCGGAGAGTTTTTCTGAGCTGTACTCTTCCACTTTACCCTTTCTTATATCTTCAACAATCTGTGCTGCTGATCTGAAAAGGAAACACCTATGAGCTAGTTCATACCACATTACAATCGTGCATTGTATTTTACCATTCTGTTTCCTAGGTTTAGGGATTTTAATTATCTGGGCAGACTCTACTGCTCCTTTTACTCCCCCCACTGAGAGTAAAGAAGAAAAAGAAAACCTCCCACATGCAGAAACTGTTTACTTACTCTGGCAAGATTACATGTGAGATAATAATTTATAGTTGTGGGAGAAAGATGATAAAAACGGTTCAGGCAGTGGGAAATTATCTTGTCATATAAAATGTCTATAACTTTCTTAGATAGAATGAATGTCTGGTTTAAAAAATAAAAAAAAGCGTTTGCATTTCTATAAATAAGCAGCACATATTAGAAGGTAACAATGGTCAAATTCATATAAAAACAAAACAAAAAGAGCATGAAATGCTCAACAAATAACTAAATGTATGTTAACCATAACGGATATGCTGAAAGTATGCTGCTGCATTATCAGCAAATCAGTTCTGGTGCATGATCCATTAAACGGACTGTCAATGAGGCATACACTCAATACTAATTTTCTGACATGCTCTGTAAGAAGGCAATGTCCAGGACAAAATCTTCCTCAGCAGGGGGTGGAGCTTGACTGCAAGTATTTGTGAAATAATGCATGCAGAAGAAGCATAAATTATCAATAATAATCAGTTGACTTTGGAAGGGTTTATTGTGTTGCTGGCATGCAGGCTAAATGAACAAATGTAATTTATTAGAAGACTTTAGTTCTTCTTGAAAATTAATCTGACACCGGGCTTGTCAAAAACAGCTTATAGCGCTACTGTGCAACTGTAAGTAAAACACTACTGCAGTGTAGCATTTACAATGACACCACTGTGCTATTAGCGGTTCAATGCCAGCTCTGAGTCAGACTCACTTTAAAACAGAATTATCCAAGAACACAAACAAAAGCACAGATAGACCATCATTTAGGGTCTATATTACTGAACATCCAGGGATTTTAAATTGTGTGGTCTGCTCATCACAACAACATTTCATTACATCTAGATCAACAATGCATTACAGAGGATGTCAACTAAGTAAATAATGAAATCTAAAGGTATAAAGACAATTCTGAAAATATTTACCTTTTAAACTGTTTCAGGAAAATACTTATATTCATGCTTCTCCTGGAATCCAGCAGAAAAACCTGCAAATGTAGATGATTAAATAATACAAAAGTTATTTAAGAAAAAACCTGCTTCTATCACCGACACCCAGCATATACTGAGCAGTTTCATGTATCAGCCTGCCCATGAAGATCTAAACTGAACAGATCACAAGCTACTGCCCTGCACAGCACAATGCTTTTCTGCAGAACGCATCAACACAATTCCATCATTTCAAAATCTCCTGAACAATATAACAATGCCCCTTGACATATATATCTGGCTGCAGACACAAATATTCACATTTCATGTAACGCAGACACCGAAGCAACACTAATTCAGCCGATAAGAATTCTCCATTTCTTAAGCGAGCCTCATTTCTCATCAGAGTCACTCAGCTAATAAATCAAAGCAGTTTTCTGTATATATAGATTTCATTTGCATTCCATTCTGGTCACATATTTCACACATGCTCCAAAGTGAAAATGTTGATGTTGGATGTTTGTTAGAATGTAACATTTCTGAGATCTATTGTGTCTGATAAAATCTAATATTCTTTTTTTCTCACATGAAAAAAATACTACTGTTTGTTGAGTCAGTCTCGAACTGCCATATTCTTTATTTTTACTGGCAACATCTATATAAAACACTTGGTTTTAACAAACACTGTTCAAAGAAAAATATTACATGGATGAATGATTTTACTGCAATAATAATGACTGACTAAATCAATGACTAACAAGCCAAAAAAAAAAAATAATCCAAAGCAAATCCATATTAGAAAGGCTTCAGTTTTGCACACTACCTTTTTCTTAAAGGATATGAAAATATTGAAAAAAAAACACATTATTTATATTTGACATGAATACATATAGAAAGTCAGCCTAAACATTAAAATCTTCAATTGATTTTGGGTTCAGCAGTATTTGCCTCTTGTTTAAACAGACCTGCTCCCACAGCCATTCTGTGTACAGGCTCTTCCTGTATAGTGCCGATAAGCCCCACCTCCTGAGTGACATCGCTCACTATTCAGAAAGTATGTTCTTGTGATAAATCCATTTCCCTTCTCCTTATCTAAAAAGCCTGTTCCTAACCCTGAGCTTGCACAGATGAAAGCTGGTCTACCCCCTGTGTGGTCAGCAGTGGAGAGAGGAAGTCAGGGAAAGAGGGGCATGGCAGCATACAGCATGGAACTTCACAGAGACAAAGCAGTTACAGGGGTATATTGAGCCCTGCTGAATTAAGAGATGAATCAAGAATTTCTTAATTGCTACATTGCTTGACAATAGTCAAATGGGGCTCTTTTTATAGACAGGATTTACATACCCTTTAAGAATAAAAAAAGTAGCACCTTATACATAAAGTGGTTCTTAAATTTTTCCCAAAATATGTCTTTGTTTGCACCACTTTGCAGTTATGTATAAAAGTGCAAAGTTATAAAGGAATGCAACATACTGTAAGAAAAAAAAAGTTTAAAAGTGTCAATCATTGTAGTCATATAACAATAAATCCTCAGGATATGCATGAAACAGAGACGTATACTCTGTGCTAATAATGCTTCTAATGAAATGTTTAGAAATTTTGCATACACTAGGTTTCTTTCAATTACAGGATAATGTGACATTTGATGAAATTGTTTGGCTCATGGCTTTTCAGGCCATGCTGCTTCCTGCAATTTTATGTGGAGGCAGAGAGCCTCCTGCAGATCCCCTATAGTATAGCAGACTCACAGTACCACGCAAAAGTCATCCAGAAAGCTTTTGTAATGGTAAAACACCTTTGAATGGACTTTGGAATGATACCGCAGCTTTATTAATGCAAGTCTATGGGACCTGCAGGAGGCAGCTCAGCCTATTGTGCAACAAGCCTCAGTCATGCAAGTGGCAACCTCAGAAAATGTCCCCATTCATAAAGGCACACCTATCAGCATACTAAGTGATGGTAACTATTATGTGGCAATGGGATAAATGGCAGTTTGGACAACTAAGATATGGTTGAAATTCTGCATGCAGTTGATTCAATATAAATGAAAGACAATTTATTTAATTTTAAATGTTTATATAAACATACCTTGTTCATTTGGGAATCTCCTAAAGATGTGCTCCTCCGTACCAGATTATTCTTGTTTCTTTCCTCTGGCTTTCCAAAAAGCTCCTCCATTCTCCTTGTATCAATCTGTAGCTCCTCGTGAGAGGTATCTAAACTCCACAGGCTGGGTTTGCCTTTCACTTTTTCTAGCGGAATAGCATCCCAGTTAAAGTTCCGCAAACGTGCTCCTTGTTTTTTATCAATCTTTAGAAGCAGGCTGCCAGGTGCCATGAAATTACCTAGATTAGGTGGAGGAGGGGGAGGAGGAGCTGGGATTTCCATGACGGGAAGAGGTACATTAGCGTGCAGACTATTTAGCTGGACTGTAGGCTCTTCACACAAACTGCCATCTTTGATATCCATGTTCATACTTATAACCATTTCCCGGAGTGTGAAAACACACTCTACTTTCTTTAAAATTTAAACCAGAACTAGGCCCTGTAGCAGAAGAGAATAAATAGACAAACACTTAGCAGAAACGCTCACATGGCTCATTGAGTAAATGTACGTGAGGGATATGGGTGGCACCTGCCAGAACAAGTGGTAACCACAAAAATTTGCTTATTTACAAAGCAATGTGCATTATCTGAATAATTACAGACAATATTATTTAACAGTAAACAGAAAGGTGCATTTGTAGACGAAAGACAGTGTATGTTGCTGAATCCCTTTTTTACTCTAAAGTTGGTGTACCTGAATCTACGTGTAATTCATTAACCATCATCAAAGCCCAGGAAACTCTGTATCCACTGCATACCCAACATTATTAAATTAAAGCAAAGAGTACATATAACCAGCTAAAAACTCCAGAGTATCCCACTGAATGTCACTGTATAATCACATGTAACTGCCAACAGTGTTAGTAATGCTAAACACAATGATACAGCCCCAGAACCTGACCTGGCTACAGTGCCAATACCTCATTGTTTTCCAAATGCCCAGTGCTTGAGGTTAGATAAGCTTTATAAAAACTGTAAGTACAAATAATAATGCAGAGTTTATTTAGCTGGAATTTTCACCAGTGATGTTTGATTTTGCTGGGTAAAATCTCAATGGAATCTTCAATCGTTCATATTAACAGACTTGTGCTTTTTATTTCGCTGGAATGTTATATATGAACAGAGGAAAGGAAATCACTTCACAATTCCTTTCATGGTGAGAACAAAAAAAAAAATAGAAACAAAAAATAGGACGCACAAAATTGACACCCTTTTCTACTAAATATGTCCTTTAGCACTAGGCTGGCATCACACATATTTGCCACGTTTCTGATTGTGCAACTGTAAATGCATATCACTTATACCCTGAAAATCTGGAATTGCATGTGGCATTTTCAATCTGATCAGTAGGATATAATTTAAGTAATTAAGAAAATAAATTTATTAAAGAAAAATTGTGTCTAGTCAGATTTAACTAAAACAAAAACTTCAAGTATAATATAAAGATATGTAAAGGCACCATTCCCTGCCCTAAACAGATGCCACATCCTCATGAACACGTTTAATTAGGTATATATCTGCTATAATCCAGCTTTGTCTTACATGTATTGCTTAGTTTACCCTCCACATGTAACCAAGCAGAGGTGCTTATATTCTAGCGAGTACAATTATTTACATAGTCACATAGTATATAAAGGTAAAAAAAGACACAAGTCCATCCAGTTCAGCCTATTTTCCTGCAATGTTGATCCAGAGGAAGGCAAAAAACCCGTGAGGCAAGAGCCAATTATCCTCATATTAGGGAAAAGATTTCTTCCTGACTCCAAATATGGCAATCAGAATAATTCCCTGGATCAAGATCCCATCTCCAGTCAATCAGTACCCATAACTTGTAATGTTCTTACACTGAAGGAAAGCATTCAAACCCCTTTTGATCTCTTCAATGGAATCAACCATGACAACTTCTTCAGGCAGTTCCATATCCTCCTTACTGCTCTTACAGTTATAAAGGGAAGCCTCTCGTTATACTTACAGTTCTTGGTGTAAAAAGATTGTGGGAAAGATCTCTGTGCTGAACCCCGATATATTTCTAAATGGTTATTAGGTCACCCCTTAATCTTTTTTCTAGACTAAACAATCCCAATAATCTTTCTTGGTAATCTAGTTTGCCTATTCCTTTTATTACTTTAATAGACACCTTTGAACCCACTCAAGCTCAACCACATCTATCTTGTGCACTGGTGCCCATAACTGCACACAGTATTCCGTGTGTGATCTAACAAGTGATTTGTACAGTGGTATAATTATGTTCTCGTCATGCGCATCTATGCCTCTTTTGATGCACCCCATGATCCTGTTTACTTTGACAGCAGGTGCTACAGTTAAGATTATCGTCAACTAAAATTCCTAAATCCTTTTCCATATCTGTTTTGCCCAGTATTTTCCCATTTAGAAAATAATCTAGACATGTATTTTCCCTTCCCATATGCATAACCTTACCTTTATTAGTATTAAACCTCATTTGCCAATTCCCTGCCCAAGTCTGTAAAGTATCTAGATCCATCTATACTAAGATATTATCCTCCTTTGCATTAACCACTTTAGACAGTTTAGTATCATCTGCAAAAATTTAACTTTTATAATGCAATCCCTCAGCAAGGTCATTTACATAAATATATTGAAGAAGACCCAAAACTAACCCCAGGGTTACCCCGCTATTAAAAGTAACCCAGTGTGAGAATGTACCATTAACAGCCACCCTCTGTTTTCTATCACTGAAACAGTTAATAACCCACTTACACATATTTCCTCCAGTCCAAGCATCCTCATTTTATGTACCAACCTGTTATATGGCACGGTATCAAATGCTGAGGAAAAATCAAGATCTTCCAATTAAAAATTTTCCACAACAGTAATTATTCAACTAGTAAAATTAACAGTAATGACTCACTATCACAACCTATATTAAGAGGCACAAGTATTTAAATAACTCTGGTTCAAGCAAGACCCTTACAGGACAACCATAGTAAGGAAACCTGGATGAATAAGCCACTAGGAGACAACTGATTTGTACAAGTTCATAAAATATTTTCCTTGATGTGGATAAACACCACACTAAGTGTTTCAGTTGGAGAATGAATGGACTTGATGGACATGTTTCCTTTTTCAGCCTCAGTAACCCTGACTTAAAGCCCAGTGACTTATTCACTGAACCATTTACATGCAATCTAAGGGTGCTTAGAAAATGTATGCTATATCTTGGTACTAAAACAATGCAATAGTGTGCAAGATTACACATTGGTGACCACTCAAACACATCTCAGGTGCTTTCAACTATGCATAATCCTTACAATTTTATAAATTACTATACACAAGAGAGATAAGATTAGTCTTCTTTGTCCCAGGCACTGCAAAATCCTTCACTTCAGTTATCTGTAATACGCAATATTCCCACGATATTTAAAAATATTGAAAATTTATTGTGCACTTATGATAGCATGTGCCATTACAATACAGCTGTGCTGCACGTGCAGGGACAATTAACTGTTACCAATCCTCCACGTCCTGCAGGACTTGTTCATAAATCTTCACAGCAGACATCTGTGGAACATAAACCTTTACTACCTGTATGTAATTGCTCTGAACCTTGACTGTCTATTCGGCAGACATTCTACCGATTATAAGTTTATTTGGCACAGTTCAGGATGACCCCTAACTGCAATTGCAGCCACATTGTGTAACAACTACCCTTGAAAACTAGAAGAGACAAAAGTATCCAGCTAAACACAATCACATTTAATTCTCTCTGCGAAACTTCTCTCCATCCTAAAATTATAATAATTTCTAAACGCTCTTGAAATCCTGCTTACGTTATTATGATCTATCACAGCACCATTTCTACCTGGCGAATGCAACACTGTACACCTAGCAGAATGTCACTTGAACAGACAATGGCACATGAATGGCCTAATTACTTGTGCACGTGCATAGTGATGTGAAGACCTCTGTAAATGCATGACTTTCAAAGCATTCAAATTGGTTGCAACATCACAAAGTATGCCAAATAGCCAAATATGGGGAAGTGGAGAATCAATGTGAGTTTGGATATTTACACGACTGCTCGGACTTTAATGAATAAGATCTAAAATCATGATGTCCAACAAAAATGACAAACAACTGTCTCCATTCAGACATACTTGTATACTATAACAGCATTTAACATTCAACATAGAATTTAAACTATCTTATTCGATAAAACGGTGCTTTTATTATCTACAACTGTTTGTAAAATGTTCATACAACTGTTACTTAATTGCATTTCTCTCTTTTCTGTATTCAATTTTATAAAACTAATAAAGATTAAAATATTTAAAAAAAATGACAAACAATTGTCAGCAAACACTGTGGGGGTAATTCAGCAAGGTGAGATGTCCGCGTGCTGAATATGATGTCACTGAATATGATAACACTGATGTCCGCGTGCTGAATATCAGCAAGCGCATAACAGTCTGTGCGAGCTGAGGCGAAGCATCGCAAGGTGAGTTCACACCTTGCTGAATTACCCCCTGTATGTCAAAATACGCAATATAGACCAGTATTTACTAAAAAGGAATATGTGTAGTAAATATCCCTCTCCTCTAAATAAAGCAACCTTTTATATAAACACTGTTGCAAACATGAGAGAACTGAATGCAACTTCTCAAACATAGGTGCAAACACATCCTATGCTGAGAAAGGTGTTTTCCAGTGTGCTGACATGCCAGTGAAATGTTTAAGAAATCATTTTTGTTGGCAGCTGATTGAGATAATCCTGGTTACCACAAATGATGATTTTGCCAAGAAGTTAAAAAAAACCTTTACCATAATGCTTAAAAAAATGATATCCTTTTGCCAGTAATAATAACACCATTAGGTTAACCTCAAAATCATCACAATACCTTTAAATACAATACATATTTACAGGACCCCATTATACTATATTACCATCCCCTTGTCAGTTCCAATTATCAATCGAATGCTGTGATGCCCAACCTATGGCCCACGGGCCATATCCGGCCCGCGATGCGGTACTATCCAGCCCGTGGTCTGAGTTCCGAAGTCAGAATTGTTGTGTATATGTGTGAATTCACCAGCTAAAGACAGTCACAATTGACTGCTGCTGTTGCAGTCACGTCCTTCTAATAAGAATATTATCACAGTCGTGACTATACTATAGAAAATTGTCACAGTTGTAACTTTACAAGTCACGACTGAAGCGGCCTGTAACACACGTGTCGCAAATTTATATGGCCCCCAGGCCAAAAAAGGTTGGGCATCACTGATCTAATGTAATCTAATTACAATGTAAAGTGTGCCAGACTGGAACAGCCACTCGACTAGGGAACATTTACTACACTCCCAGTACTGGCAATGCATTCCCCATTCTGCACCCAAACTATATCTGAACATGCAAAATATCAAATCCCATCACTGTTAATCCAGGCTATTAAAATACCAACAACATTGCACCATTAATAACTCTAAAAGCTCTGCTGGGATAACAAACTCCTCATACTGTTTGCCACAAACACCTATGAAGTAGAAAACATACAGGGGATACTGGGAGTTGTAGTAAACAGCAGCTGAGGACAAGATCCCCCCTTAGTATTACCTTATAAAGTCGCAGGTACATGGCTGAAGAAGCTGGCTTCACTGTCTGCTGCATCTGTAGTAGATATTCAGTCCTGGCATCTAAATCCCCAATATGATCTTCCCCCTCAGCTCAGGGCTCTGAGTCTGTTGCCTTTCCTGGTATTTGTGTATTGCAGTGGCTTTGTGTGTGCACAGCTCCTCTATGCACTGTGCACCTTTATCTCCATTAGCCACACGCTGTTACTCCTTTATCTCTCTTTACTGCTCTCTCTCTTCCTATTCACCCTAGTGTAGCGCAGCTCAACTTACACTAACTTAGCACTTAGTTTACTATCTCTTCCCTCTTCGTCTTTCCCCACATTCCCTTTCCCTGGCACCAGTTCTCTCCGTGTCGCTCTCCTCACTGGCACCAGTTCTCTCCGTGTCGCTCTCCTCACTGGCACCAGTTCTCTCCATTCGAACTCCACACTCAGAATTCCATTAGTGTCTCGCACATGCGCACAAGCGCTGGAGGCAGGGTCCCCGGCTAGCGATGCGCTTGCTGATCAGAGCCACCTGCGAGCTTAATGTCTGTCTACACTGGAGTGTCCCTCTGTTGGAATCAAGCTGAGCGGATTTATGTGCACTGAGGGGGTTATTAACTAAGGTGCACTGAGGGGGTTATTCACTAAGGTGCACTGAGGGGGTTATTCACTAAGGTGCACTGAGGGGGTTATTCACTAAGGTGTGAATTCGACTGTCGAATTCTCAAACAGCGGATTCCCATAGCAAATCCGCTACAATTCCCCCATGGTAAAGTCACCACAATTTTTTAAAGTTAAGAATCCGACAATTTTCCCATAATAAAGTCACGACTGCGACAATATTCTCATTGTAAAGACGCAACTGCGACAATAGCATCCTATTGCGACTGTCTTTATTTGGCAAATTCGCACCTTTACGCATCAATTCGGACTTTAGTGAATAACCCCCCCCTGAATGTGTTTTTCTAAACTATGTTTTCTAGCATATAAAGAAATGCTTTAAAATGTTTGATTTCGATTCTTAAAGTGTTTTTAGAGTCACGGGATATTTCTAAAGGTCCTCCTTTCGACTTTTTTTTATTCATTGTGCCGCTATTCACCGCATTATCGCCGTTATTTTTTGTTCGCTACATTTTCAATGTACATTTCAATCAATGTGTATATCTATAGGGGCAAATAAAATTTACAGATATTAAAAAAGAGCGATAAATGTCGATGTATTAAAACTATCCCGCTTTGCACTCCCTTCAGTGGAGTTCTTTACCATTTTGGACTGACATCAATATCACAGATCTTTTTCTACGGGAAAACTGATCTGACTTAGAAAAATTTGCAGGACCATCTCCATAGGGAATAATGGGTTTTTCACCATGCTCAACTTGGCGAACACTTTTCGTTGATAATAAAGGTCAAAGAGGAATTTATAAATATCGATATTTTAGCCCTATACAGCACTAACCCAGAGTTTGATGGATACACATAGATGGGAAAGTGTTAAATGAATGTGAATTCAAACCAGTATACAACTGTTCAGACTTTCGTGAATAAGCCCCAGCCTGGGTGTGCAAAGAGATTTGTATGTATGGATATATAATTTTATTTATAAAGCGCCACAGTTTGCACAGCGCTGTACAATTCAGCAATACAAATATAATATTTTATTTGTCTTATGGATGCAGTCACCCAATGAACAGGGGAATTCAAAAACATAGGAACAAACATTTGTCTTATGGACATAGTCACATCACCCAGTGGAGGGAATTTGAAAACTTGCATTGGTATTGTAATCCTTAGCAACCAAGCACAATTAGTGCACAAATAGCTCTAATTAGTTTATTGCTTTTGCAATTATTGAACCAAGTGTCTTATTGGATGCTTTGGGTTACAATTCCGGTGTAAGTTTTGGAACTGTTTCTCAGTTCCCTACATATTTTAAAATGTACCATATCTTAGCTGCGTGTAAAATAAAACTGTTAGCTCTACTTCCCTGGCAACTATCTGACCTTGGATCGCAAGCAGGAGACCATGGTTTGAATTGCAGAGATGGCTCTCAATTTCTTGTTCAGGTACGGAGCCTTCTATATGAAATCTGTGTTTGAATTAAATCCCTCACATAGAGGGTTCAGACTGGGCAGATCCCATTGTATTACAGTGATACCTTGGTTCTCGAACATAATTCGTTCTGGAAGTGCGGTTGAGAACCAAATTTGGTCGAGAACCAAAACAGATTGACTTGTATTGATGCTGAAAATGCCATTCGGCTGTTCAAGTTCCAAATATTTGTTCGGATTCCAAGACAAAATTTTCTCGAATTTCCTGGTCGAATACCGATTTGGTCGAAAGTCAAGGCGTTCGAGAACCAAGGTATCACTGTATCTGCAGATTGCTAAATGGACTATAGGCATTGGTGGGAATTTATCCCTTGGAGAATTAAAAAGATAGATTAATGTGTGGGAGGATCTGTTGCGATAAACTTTGCAATGAAATCAGAGCTTGTCATGACAGATCCTATTTTCATTGCAACAAGCTCAGTCTTTGTTGCTGAGTTAACATAACACACCCTCCCACAGACTAGTTTATTTCTGAATTCTCTGTGTGAGCAGTTCCCACTTATGATCACAGGGAACTCTAAGCAGTCTGGTCCATCAACAATTGTATATGCCAGATTATTTCAATTCTATTCATATTACTTTCCATTCAACACAATGGGTAAAATTTAGAAATTCCATTTTACTGTTGGTCGCACATGATAACTGAGGAACTGACTAGCTACATGTTTCCAAATTGGCAGTTCTCAACCTTCCTAATGCCATGACCGCCGCAATAATGTCATCACAATGGGCATATCTGTATGTAGGAGGAGCCGCCTGGAGACGTATAGAGGAGCGGTGTCTCGATGGTCTTAGGCGACCCCTGTGAAAGTGTTGTTCATCCCCCAAAGGGGTCACGACCCACAGGTTGTAAATCGCTGATCTAAATTACTAAAATTTAATTCTGCCTTATTCAGATGTACTTATGTACACTACAGTATATAGTAAACTATGAATTCATGAGCCTTGCAGGTGTTGCGGCTTACTACCCATGTATTATGCCGTGAGGAATTGGACTAGCTGGCATCTGTATATTCTTCTCTATGTAGTTAATATGTTTTTCCCTGTGATAAATGGCTCCTGGTATTCATTTAGATTGTAAGCTCTATGGGGCAGGGACCTCCAACCTCTTGTGTCAATCACAACCTAGCAATTAAAGTGATTTTACTCTTGTAAGTTACTCTCTTGTAATGTACTTTCCCAATGTCTGTATTATATTTGTATTGCTGGAATGTACAGTGCTGCATACATTTGTGGCGCTTTATAAATAAAATTATACATGCACACATACATATATAAATATATCAGGGGTCAGCACAGAGATCTTTCCCATGATCCATAAATATCAAGCACTATAAGTACAGGAAATAAGGTACCTGCACCAGCATAGGAAGGGGTTCTTTATTGTAAGAGCAGCGAGGCTATGAAACTTTGAGTTGTCATAGTTAGTTCACTAAGGGGGGAATTTACGATAGTCTGAAGTAAGGTACGGAGTGTTCGCCTCACTTCGCACTGACTGATATGAGCTCGCTGATGTCCTGCATGCGGACATCAGCGAGCGCTTTAAAGGGATTTAAGGGGATGTGGACCTAAGTCACTGTATCAGAAAGTTCTAAAGCTTCAGGGGGTAATTCAGCATAGCGCAAAGTTACCTCTGGATCCTTCGCATCATTTCGGAGAGGCTGTTATGCGCTCGCTGATGTCCTGCATGCGCACATGCTGAGACTGTAATCGCCTACTCATCAAGGTGTATTATGTCACTTTCGCCAGTTTTACTTCAAATTAAAGTGGCGAATTAGGGGGCTGGTTGTACAGCTCCTAATGTGTGACTGATTACACTACGCAAGAGACGCATTAAAGGGATTCCAGTCTCGGCGAGGCAACTCTTTTGCTCTCGCCAAGACTCTAATCCCTTTAAAGCACTCACTGATGTCCGCGTGCAGGACATCAGCGAGCACATATCAGTCAGTGCGAAGTGAGGCGAACACTCCGCACCTCACTTCGGACTATCGTGAACTCCCCCTTAAAAGTTTTCCAAAGGGTTTATGTGTTATTGACACTAGATTACTGAAGATGGATTCTTGATCCATATTCTTTAACCCTTTCAGTACGTACCCCGTACCTCTCACGGGGTAGCTTCGGGTGGCCAGAAGCACCTACCCATGAGAGGTACGGGGTACCTAAAGAAAGGCGTTTGTACGCCAGTATAGCGCTGGAATCCCTTAGCCGAGAGTCACATGTGACTCTCT
>WMED01010626.1:0-15666 GCA_019650415.1 Pipa parva | reverse complement strand
TTTACGATTTACACAACGTGCCAACTTTTCTGATTTTGGGGTTTGTATATATATATATTGTTGTTACTGGTCCTTTAAAGCTCAGTACACATGGAACAGTTGTTTGCTGTGAATGATGGTCTCTGGGCCTGAAAATTGCTACACAGTTGTCCTTTATAAAAGTTGTCGGCTATGGGTAAATTTTGGAGGCTATTGACTAAAGTCCACATTGTTGTGTAAGGGTTAGAATTCGCCACTTCCCCCATATTCCATTATTTAGCAAACTCTGAGATGTGGTGAACTATCCAGCTAACGATGGTCGCACACTACACAACAGACTGATGCAGTCGCGATTTTACTATGGGAATAGTGACGTGGTCGCGGATTTGCTATGGGAATCCGCTGTTTAGTGAATAAGGAGTAGATAATCGGGGAGTAGCTACCCAGAGTGATGAGTATTCACTTCGACAGTCGAATTCTCACTTTAGTCAATAATCCCCTTGGTTGGCCAAGTTTTTCAGAGCAGTGTGATCACTGTATCGACCTGCAGATTTCCTAAATAATATCTGCTCAAACTGGTAAAAGGGGAAAAACTAGCCTATCTGTATTACTGCATTGCCTAGTATGTGCGGCACAAATTAACCAGACTACCAACCTCTGCAACAATCATATTGGTGTTAAATCATGCACCATGTGAATGAATCACAAAATATACATGGATTACTTATTGATTGTATCACTGTTTATGTTGTTTTAACATAGTTACACAAGCACTTTGCCTTTTAATTTTAAGGTAGAAGTTACGGTAGCTGGATTTAGCCAAAATTTCTTTCTCCAGGAATATTATATATACCGTATTTGCCGGCGTATAAGACGACCCCCAACTTTTCCAGTTAAAATATAGCGTTTGGGATACACTCGCCGTATAAGACTACCCCTCTTCCAATGCAAATCCTGCTTGGATTGGTCAGCTCTCCCTGCCTGCCCAGCCCTCACTGTCTCCAAGATTATCAGAGCACCATCACACTGTGCTGTCTCTACAAGCCCTACCCTCTGAAGGAGGGGGGCGCTATCTTAGTGCTCACCCCCTCCTTTTCTCTCTCCCTACCTAACTCCTCTGTTGCCCAGCTGTCTGTGCTGAGCGCTATAGCGTTTCCTCTCCTCAGCAATGATTAAACTTCCTGTCGCTCACAGGAAGTTGCATCAATGCTGGGGGAGGAATGCTGTAGCGCTCAGCACAGACATCCGGGAAACGGAGGAGCTAGGTAAGGAGAGAAAAAAGTGATACCCGGTGTATAAGACGACCCCCAACTTTTTAGATGATTTTCAGGGGTTAAAAAGTAGTCTTATACGCCAGCAAATACAGTGTATATATGTGTGTGTGTGTGTGTGTGTGTGTGTATATATACAGTATATATGTATAATTCTTTTTTTGTTCTATGTTTCTGTATATGAATGATAGAGAAAAGCACTAAGCAGTTTATTTACTAGTAGGGACGTCTGTCTAAAGATGTGATTAGCTGCTTGCTTACTTTGGAAATCTGCCAATCAGGATAAGTTTTCTCTGTCAGGCTTCCACTGATGTAGTATCAGCTTTTCTGTCCACTAGAAGGGTTTGTTTACACTGGCAGAATAGTAGCTGCTTCTCAGAAGCAGTAGAACCGCATGCTACAGTTTGTCGAGAAATGCCACTTTATGCCTGTGATTTTATTACAGTTTTGTTGCTTCAAAGTAGCTGCAACTGTGTAAATGACCTCATGCGGAGTTAGAACAACTGGGGATAAGCTGGAAAAAATGATAGTCGCTGCAACAAGTGTAAACAGGTTTGTGCAATTTCAGAGCAATTCTATTAAATTAAATGGTATTTTGAAAATTGCAGCTACAACTAGATGCATTGCATGAAATTACCGGTCATATCTAAACTATCCCAAGAGGTAATTAGAAGTAGTAAAAGGTACTATGGCAGCTTCAGGATTGCACAGAAGTTGTCAGTATAAACCAGCTGTAATCCAGTTTACCAGCAGGACCACCACACTTTCTATCTGAATTAAAGGACCAGTGACATAAAGGGGGAGAAGGAGGGCAAGCAGGGGAGGGGAGGACATTTGGCGCAGAATGTTTTTTTCTTATTTTCTTCCTTAAAACCCTAGGTGTGATTTATGTTCAGGTGCTTATTCTCAGTGAAATATATGGTATATTTACTATAAAAGCATATGACTTCACCTTCATACCCCTGTGTAACCACACGAATATAGTCCACTGGAAGTTTTCCACTATAAACTATCTGTGGTCCTCTTTCTCTCTTTTTTTTTTTTTTTTTTTTTTTTTTTTTTTTTTTTTTTTTTTTTTTTTTTTTTTTTTTTTTTTTTTTAATGCTGTTCTCTGCGCTATGAAGGCAAGACAGTAGGAACTTTTGTCAGACTGACAACCATGGTGTGACATCACACCATGGACATCTTTAGACATCATGTCATTTTTAAACACAAAATGCAAACAATCTGATACCTTAGTCTGGGAATCAGGAAAACTCTCGTCTAATGCATATTCTGTGCAACTCATTTTAATTGGCAGTAGAGTAGAGCACCGCGTTAGCCATAGATATAAGCAGAGACAAGTAGAGTGCAGCACGACGTTAGCCATAGACCTAAGCAGAGACAAGTAGAGTGTAGCACCGTGGTGTTAGCCATAGACCTAAGCAGAGACAAGTAGAGTGTAGCACCGTGGTGTTAGCCATAGACATAAGCAGAGACAAGTAGAGTATAGGCGATACCTTTTATTGGCTAACTCAGGGGTCAGCAAAGTTGTTTGAGGAGGAAGTCAGTCACTCCCTCCTCCAGCGGTGACAATGATCTTGTGTGCCCCTAGAGGAGGGAGGCGTGCTCTCTCCTGACCACATGACCGACGGCCAATCAGAAGAGCTGTCGGTGGTCATGGACGGGGCTTAGGTGTGGCTTCGACAGTGGGCTCTGAGCCACAACAAGGCGACTAAAGAGCCGTACTTTGCCAACCACTGGGCTAACTGAATAGATGGTAAATGCAAGCTTTCCACACTACTTAGGTCTATTAGAAGAGACCTAAATAGTGTGAAAAGCTTGCATTTACCATCTATTCAGTTAGCCAAAGAAAGGTATCGCTTATACTCTACTTGTCTCTAATTTTAATAGGCAAACTTACATTAGGAGCAATGATTTTACATTTAAATAAATATAAAAGTATCTCCCCATGCTTACAGTAGTAGAGGCAATATTTTGGCAGAATTAGGAAGCGTTGCGTAGTACAGAAAGCAATTTCGCTGTCTTCAGTCTGCGCATATCCTTTAACAAATAAATAGTTACACAATCTCCCAGAATAGAACGTGCTTGTTTTTCAGCGAGCAGTTTTATTTTTAGGTAATTAGCAAGTGCAGGCAGTGGTTTGGTAAGTGGGAAAGGAATGGTTTGTGATTCATTATGTTTACACTTAAGGAGCATTGAGCCTGCTGATGTCACAATGTAGATCATGTGATCCTTTCTGTGCTGGTAATAACAAGAGATTGGAGTGATTGTGGATCACAGTTAACCTCAGCGCTGTAAGGCGCTCCTTGCTTGTTATTCACTCTGCTCCTGTGTTATACCTATCATATGTGCTTTTCAAAGGAAAATGTATACCGGCTGCACTCAGTGTGACCTAATTCATAGACAAGTATTATTTAGTTATATTTTTAGTACACATAATTAGAAAGATGAGTACTATGGTATTATATGATACTTTATTTCCAAGTGCACACTGAGCTTCCTTTTGGTCTGGTTTGAAAATAGTTTTGTGGACTGGAAAAGCTGATTCAGGCTCTTTGGTAACTTTGTTATATACCACCGCAATCTTCTGTAACTGGTAGATATTATATATATATATATATATATATATATATATATATATATATATATATATATATATATATATATATATATATATATATATATATATATATATATATATATATATATATATATATATATATATACATACATACGTATATAAAATGGTTCAATTTTATGAATGAAACACACTTCAGTTACACTGCACGTTGTTAGATAGCTACTCTGCAATATTGCCGGTATCTTTAAACCACGTTGTATATTTTACTAGGAATCTTAGCGGTGTTTCTAAATCCCGCCATGATCCTCAGGTGCTTTTAAACTGTACGCCGCACAACGCCTGCTGAAACATTTTATAATTGACTGTTGTGATTTGGGATGATGCAGGCAGGATTCTGCTGGTAACAGGCAGGCTTGGCTGCTTGCTTTGCAGAGCATGCTGGGAACCCTGAAGCAATACCCACTTGCTACCTGGTTATCGGTATGTGAGTATTTTGTATCGGTTTGCGCTGCACCATCAAATATCCATTTGTGTTTATACTTTGTACCATTGTCACGTGCTTGAAATCGCTGTGCACTTTGTGCATAGGTGTTTTACATAACACTCCAGTCCAGTGTCGTCCTTGCATGTCTAGGCAGTAACATTTACCTGCCACAATAGAACTGGTTGTTGGTGTCATCACTTTCTCTTTGTGTTAACAGCTTGCTCCAAGGATGGCAGGGTTCTATTGCAAGCTTGGAGAAATGAACAATGGCTGTGCTTAGCTGCTGATGTACAGCTTATGTAACTGTGTTCCATAAATGGGTATGCACTGACTGCAGGGAATCCTGGTGACTTGCACATTTTTGTTGCCCTTGAGTTGAGGGAATTTCTTTTTGTTTAATTTTAATCATTACTTTCACGATGCATTTAAAGGGAAACTAAAGGCTCCTATCTTTTAGGGGTGATTATTAAAGGGAAAGGGGGTGGTATGCTTTTGGATAACTTTTTTTTTTTCTTTCTTTTTTTCTTCTTCTGCTCTGCACCCAGCTCTCTGTAAAAGCTGATTTCTTTTTCTTCCACTGGAGCACTGCAATCCTCTTCACTTCCTCTTCAGCATCACTGATGTGATCAGTTTTGATCTAATACTGCTTCTGCGCTTGCTCGACTCTGTTATGTTACAGAGGAAGTTCTGTTGTTTTGGAGAATTGTTTTAATGTAGACTGCAGGGACCTAACAACAGGGTTTGCAGAAGTTGCTTCTGTTCCCTTGAACTCGTACAGGGGTGCACAAGAAGTGGTGACGCTGCGGGGGCTGGGAGGCCCCCTGTTGCTGATCCCTCACCAGGCCCCCAAAGATCTGTAGTTAAAGTATAAGTAAAGGTATTGACTAAACTATACATTATTTATAATGTAGAAACATAAACTTAAACATTGAAAAGTAAAAACGATTGTGTTTTTCAGTTCTCTCCTCTTAATCCAGCAGCTTTCCTCCCCTCTGCATTTCTGTGTACTTGCTTCCTGTATAGTGATGAGAAGCACCACCCTCTAATGAGGTCACACAATGACTCATTGTGCTAGTGCATGCTTAGTAATCTGATTCTTTCTTTTCACTGCTACAAGCCCTGCAGCATTGAATTTCGACCCAGACTGTGTCTGTTTGTAAGACAGAGAATGTGAGAGTGGAGGGGGTGTGGCCTCATACTCTACAGTAAGGAGGAATATTTTACAGAGGGATAGCAAGTGCTGCAGAGGGAAAAGGTGAGAGGGGATTTTACTAATCGTTTTTCCACTTTACAATACTTTAATGGGGCAAACTTTATAAATAGAGTTTACTTACCTCCAACCTCTTGTGTCAATCACTACCTAGCACTTGATTTGATGTACCCTTTTTATATTTTACTTGTATTGTTTAATGCACTTTTCCCTTGTTTGTATTGTACTTGTATCGCTGAATTGTACAGCGCTGCGTAAATTTGTGGCGCTTTATAAATAAAATTATACATACTTGCGCTTTAAAGGGCAACTAAAGCTTGTTTTACCTAGGAGTGATTCCTAACGAGGAGGGGAAAGTGCTATTGGGGTTTTACTCTTCTGCGCTGCCTTCTGCTCTCTCTCTTAGCATCTTATATCTTTTGCGAGGCACTGCGATCTTCTTCTCTTCCTGCTTCTTGTTGAATCTCGCCAAGGTGATCATGTGCAGAAGTAGAATTATGATGTAAAACTGATTCAGTGAGTTTGAAAAGGAAGTGAAGAGGGCAGGGGGGATATCTGCTTGTAATGGAGGGCAGGAGGCAGCACTATAAAACAACTCTGGGTAAGTGTTTCTTACCCCCTCCTTTAAAAGGTCTATTGCAGGGTTGGCGAACCTATGGCAGGCATGCCAGAGAGGGCACCCAGAGCCCTCTCTGTTGGCACGCGAGCAGTCGCCATACCCAGTCTTCAGTACAGGCTGCAGACCCGATCTGAAAGTTTTCAAGCCGGATCCGTGGCCTGCACTAAAGAAGTGCACACGCACAGGGGAGTTCTCCTCCCCCGACACGTGTGCGCTCCTCCCCCGGCACTGGCGTGATGATGTCACTCACCAGCGCCGGTACGTCGGGGAAAGCCCTCGTGGGTGACGTCACCTTTTTGGCACTCCGTGCCAAAAAGGTTCGCCACCCCTGGTCTATAGTCTTACAGCCCCCAGATTGACAGACCCCAGCTACTTATTCTAAGCAGCTTCATCTGTTTGGCAGAAATTTCACTCCCATAGCATACATTGTATCTGGTGTAATAATAAAGTGATATGCATAGGACTCTGGGGATTTAATATTGGGTTTCTCGACATTGTGCAGCAAACCACAAGGCCGTCAGTTACACATACAAGGTGGTTTTAGCAAGAGATCTGCAGGCGTTCATCTGCCTACTCATTTCCAGGCTTCCTAATGGACATAATGCAGAAAATGGCTTTGATGCATTTAAATATACATTAACTTATTGATGATCGCTGCGCTGCCTGGCTGGTTCATAAGACTTGTTAGTACAAGCAGCTCTGGTTTGAATGTTTAACATATCTCATGGCTTATGAAAACAGTATAATTCTTCTTGCCGCATCTTTGCCTGTAACCGGGGTCCTGTTTCTGGTTTCTATTAAACGACCACAAAACTACTTTAATCCATATTAGTCCCATTGAATAAGCACAAAAATGGTTTAGTGAATATCTCTCGAAAGTTTGTCTTAAACAATGAACTGTTAGTCCAAATAAAGTATTATATAATGCTACAATACTCATCCCTCTAATCATATAACGGTACAGTTACTCATCCTTCTGATCATATAACGTTACAGTACTCATCCCTCTGATCATATAACGCTACAGTACTCATCCCTCTGATCATATAACGCTACAGTACTCGTCCCTCTGATCATATAACGCTACAGTACTCGTCCCTCTGATCATATAACGCTACAGTACTCGTCCCTCTGATCATATAACGCTACAGTACTTTTCTTTCTAATTATTAAAGGACCAGTAACATCACAAAGAAATAAAATATCATTTGGATTTGCAAGGCGGTTCTAACTGCAGAACTCTTGTAAAATATGTTTTCTTTGAAGTCAGATTCCTTGCGGAGTGCTGACGTTATTGACATAATCTATGAATGATTTTTACACTATTATGTGTTAGGCTGCTAAATGTTGCATTTTTAAATAGCACTGTACTTTTTTTCTTTGATGAATTCCACTTTATTTTCATCACACTAGATATGTTAAGTATCATGAGTGCTGTTGCACTGGTCTCAAGCTGTCTGCTCATATATCCTAAAGGTTCACCAGTGATTAAAAATAAGATAGTAATGACCTTGTTATTAAAACAGTAAACCCAAATACAGTACTGAAAATGTCTCAAGTGGGTTTATAGTTACTGTATATTCAATCAAAAATTCTAAATTGTCTATACAGTAATTTTTTTTTTTTTTTAATGGGCTTTAGGGCACGCTTCCTGTATATGCTTTATGTAAAGTACCATAGAAACAATGGGACTGGGTGAGGTTTAACAACATGGCTGCTACCAGTAAAGAGAAGAACAGACAAAGTGGTAAAATTCATGAATTTAGCTTCAAAGATAACATTTTTACAAGTGCTGAATTTGTATAACTGCCATGCCAATCCAAATGAGAATTTTTTTTTTTTATCCTTGATTTATAAAAAGTTTGGTATTTATTTTTTTTAAAGTTGTTTTTTCCTTATAATTGGCTGCTTGTTACCAGATTGTTTATGCTTTGATCTTCAACAGATGTCTGTGCGATCATACCCTGTTTCCCCCTGAAAATAAGACCTAATGCATTTTTTTTCCAAGTTTAAAAATATAAGGCCTCCCCTGAAAATAAGCCCTAGCTGCAGTAAAGTACTGGAAATATATTGTACCAGTACCGTGTCCCCTGAAAATAAGCCCTAGCTGCAGTAAAGTCCTGGAAATATACTGTACCAGTACCATGTCCCCTGAAAATAAGCCCTAGCTGCAGTAAAGTACTGGAAATATACCGTACCAGTACCGTGTCCCAAAAATAAGACCTAGCTGCAGTAAAGTACTGGAAATATATCGTACCAGTACCGTGTCACAAAAATAAGCCCTAGCTGCAGTAAAGTACTGGAAATATATTGTACCAGTACCGTGTCCCCTGAAAATAAGCCCTAGCTGCAGTAAAGTCCTGGAAATATACTGTACCAGTACCATGTCCCCTGAAAATAAGCCCTAGCTGCAGTAAAGTACTGGAAATATACCGTACCAGTACCGAGTCCCAAAAATAAGCCCTAGCTGCAGTAAAGTCCTGGAAATATACCGTACCAGTACCGTGTCCCAAAAATAAGACCTAGCTGCAGTAAAGTACTGGAAATATACTGTACCAGTTCAGTGTCCCAAAAATAAGACCTAGTGTGTCTTTAGGAGCAAAATTTAATGTAAAACACTCTTATTTTTGGGAAAACATACTAGCAAAATAGTACAGCGCACGATGAGAATTATCCTCATGAAGCATTTCATGGTTGAAATAATATTCCAATATGTTGGAAAATTTATTCTAGAGTCATTTGGTGTAAGAATGAAAAATGGCCCGTTTTTAGTGAAATCTTTGCCGAATGGTCTAAAATAAAATCGCACAACTTGTATCACAAGCGAGTAATCCAGGACGTCTCTCTTTCTACTTTGCTAAATGTTACTAAATTTGTAGCCAGTCAAAACTTGCTAAACACAACCATTGTTTCCCTTAAACAATTTCTATGTAGAATCCACACCTTCTGGGACATTTCATAAGCTGTAAAGTACAGGTTATCACTTTATAACCCAACATAACTGCTTAGTTCCTTAGGAGAGTAATGCTATTATAAAGAAGGATTTGAAGGTCACCAACGTGCATGTTTAAACTCGGAATCTTTTCGCTGCTGTTCAGTCGGAGCATTGGAGCTTTTTTACATTTAATCCCTTGAATTTCTGAGGTCCCTAAAAGCCTTTATAAAACCGGTCATTTCCTCTCGGCAGCCAAGCTGTAAAGTGTTAGCGTGGATGTCATATGGGTGTCCTACGCCAGATTTCTATATTTATTTTAGAAAGTTTCGAAATTGCCGAGCTCTAGGTTTATGAGATAAAAAAAAAATAAAATAAAAAGAATCTAAAGTACACTCCAATGTCAGCGAAAAAGCTCTTAAAGGCGATAAATAATGATAAGCAAAAATAGCCAGACAGAGCTGCTGCTTTTCTTAAAGGAAAACTAAGCCACTGCTGGTAATTAATGTGCGTTATGATGAAAGTTTAATATTTTTAGGAAAAAAGGAAGCACCGCAAGGATAATTTTTTTCCCCTTTATTTTATATTTTAGAAATCACTAATAGTGTAGAAATCTAAGCTGAATTAAGACTTCTAAGCTGCTGTCTTTACTGCTGCCATTTTGTACACAATGATGCTGGACCTGGATACATAGCAATTCACTTTACTAGGAGAGAAGACTCTGATGAACATGCTCAGAAGTGAGCAGTGCCCAGGGCACGAGCATCTACCAGGACTGACATCCAAACTCACCTGACAAATGGGGCCCTCCAACATAACAGTGCATGTTTTTTTTTTGTGTTTTTTTTTTTAACACGCTCCAGTTAAATTGTAACCTTCTCAAATTACATAGCTTAATAGAACAGTAACATCAAGAATTGGATCTGTGCTTTAGAAAACTCTAAATTGTGTCTGTAAAGTATGGTACGTAGAGGTTTAGCTTTAAAAATTAGCCTTAGGGGCACCTTTCCTGAATATGCATTATGTGAAGCACTATAGAAAACAATGGGACTGGGTGAGGTCTGTTTAGCAACATGGCTGCTATCAGTAAAGATTAAAACAGCAATACAATTAATCACTTTTACTGTATTTGAATAACTGCTGCACCAATCCAAATGGATTTTTTTTTTTGTGACTCGCTGGCTGGAGGACCCCCTTGTGCATTAAGCTGCCTGGTCCCCCCATAACAGTATCCTTTGTGCCCCCCCCCCTCCCCTTGGCAGTCCTGAAGACCACACACCAAAAAGCCACCCTATCTGCTTCTATTAATAGTTATATATTTAAGGAAAGCTATTCATCTCCTCTCTTGCAAGCGCAAGAACATTTCAAATATGCGAATGTTTTTTATTTTCAGTATTTATCTATTTTTCTTAATTATATTAGAACTTCTATTTTTTTATTCTTATTTGATAGGTAACATTTTATTTTTAGAATAGTGTCCCTGTAAACTTAATTATTTGAACGACTTTCCTCTTCACGTCAATGTAACCAAAACACTGAGCTGTTTTACGCTGAGCAAACTCTGCTGCAGTTATTTCTAGAATGCGTCACACCCACATACACGCCGGGGAAGTTGTGTCTGATAACTGAATTCTGGTATAATAAAATACTTTATTTATATTCTTTCATTATTTAGCTGTGTTATTTGTGTAATAGCATGTGTGTGTGTGTTTATGCCTTCCACTCTGAAAGTCAAAGCACTGTGAGTGTTAAATCATGAAATTTCAGTAACACTGTGGTTAAAGGGCCCTCACAATGAATTCTTTATTTTATAATTGTTATTATTGGTTTATATAGCACCAGCATCTTCCATGCCTCCTGTATATGGTAAATGCTCCCATTTATACAAGCTGAAATTGTGTGGATATATACTGTATATAGTTTCATACAATTAATATCTTGTAAAATTGCAGTGGTGTTATTTATTCGAGAGTATTTTTCTATTGTGCCTACCAGCGACAGTGTGAACACTCCCTCTGCGTTCACAGCACTTCCTGTGTGGTCACATTTTGTGCACGGCATATCATACACCGGCAAAAATGCGACAAACAGCGCTCCGGACCCAGCGTATGCACGTCATACGCTAGTGTGTCTGGAACTAAGTAAGTACGATCGGCTTTCATTGAGACGTTTTTTTTTTTTTTTTTTTCTTCATGGTAGAATATGATGCGCTGAGCAACATACGCTAGTGTGAACCTAGCATTAGGGGGTTATTTATCAAAGTCTGAATTATCATGTAAAGGTGTGAATTCGCCACTTCACCATATTAGGGTATTCTGAAAACTCTGCGAACTGGCAAATTCGCCAGCTAACAGCTGTCACACAATACACAATGTATAGCTACTGACAGGGTTGCAAATTCGAGATGGAAATCCGCTGTTTTGTGAATAAGGAGTAGAGAATCCCAAAGTGATGAGAATTCACTTCAACAGTCAAATTCTCATTTTAATAAATAAACCCCTAAAGTCATTTTCCTACTCTGCACAGAACAGAGAGGTTCGGACAGGGAAACTTAGTAGTGCTTTAGGTTTACAATTGGTGAAGTTATTCAGAAATAATTATTTTATTCTACCTGGTTGCCTTGCCTGATCCTCCTTGGTCTGTGCAGATGTTTAAACACCAGCTACACAGCACATAGTGTGAGGCTGGATTGTCAATGCTGAGCTTTACATAATAATTATATGGTAGGACTCACTGTATCATGAGTTCCCCTTTATCCACAAACTCATTCCCTAGCACAAGTGCAGATTCTTCTTTTTTTTTCTGAGTCTAGCCATTTGTTCTAATCTGATGACAACCAGTAGACTGTGCTGGCCTCGGCTGATTGTCTTTGAGATGTACGTATTCTCGTGGTATCATCAAACAGGCAGAGGTAAAGGTCACATGCTCTTTGTATCTATCTGTATATCTATCTATCTATCTATCTGTATATCTATCGATCAAATCTATCGATCGATTGAATCTATCGATCGAATCTATCCTGCTACAAAAATAAATAAATAATGTTTGTAAAAGGAGCATCTTTTTACCCCTACAATTGAGGTCAGAAAACAGTGCTGAAAAAGGCTTTTGTCTATCATTGTCTCTGGAAGGAGGGGTGCCCCTTCTAGTCAGGGATGTAGGTAGGGGGATTAAATTCTAAAAGTATTTTTACTTTTTAAAGCTTGAACCTTTTGTGAATGAAGTTTGCATACAATTATGAGTCATAAAGCACTTTTTACATGGGTGTGGCATGTTAGTGGGTGTGGTCTATGGATCCCTACAAGCACATGATGCTTGTGGTTATCACACCCAATAAAATGGAGATACCGTGTTAAGCAGCAGTGTCCGACATTTTCTGTGTAGTGCACCAATTACCAGTAAAACATACACTTGTGCAGGCCAGATGCTTTTTAACTGGTTTCTTACCACTGAGTGGAGCTCTTTCAGAGACAGTGTTTCTTTCAAAAACTTTAAAGGGCCACATCTGGCCTTGTGGTTTCCAGAAAAACAGCCGTGATCTTTATTAATAGAGGCTACGAAGTTTTGGAGTCCTGCAGTGACGTGAATAATCTTTTTGGATCATTAACACATAGCAAGCAATTTGAGGTTAGTTCTGTTCTGACTTTTTCTTTGTAAAGTTTAAATGCCAATTGGTTGTTGCATTGATTTGAGGTGTCCAGGACACAGGAAGAGGGAGGAGAAAAAAAAATCAGAGAGAGCCACCCCTTGGTGACTGACTCAATTGGGGCTTATTCATCAAAGGGAAGGTTTGGCTGTCGAAGTAAATTCTGAAAATGCAAAGATTGGGAATTGGTGAATAAGTGGAAATTTGTACTTTTAGGAAACTGTTTGGGCTTTCGTGAATAAGCCCCATTGCCTCCATGGAATTCAACTGATATTTTGGTGCTATTGATTGGCTATGATTTTAGAGATGGAGGAGGTAAGGACACCTACCCTATCTACCTTTCATCTAGCCATGAGTGCACTATTTAGGATTTCCAGTATAGATGTTTTTGTGATTTTATATTAGTTGTTCCAAACATTGCTCTTTTGGTTGGACTTTAAGTCAATGGGAAGGTGTTCCAATTACAGTCACAGGGAAATCTGTCCTGCAAACGGCCTAGCGCAGTTATAGCTCGAGACACAAATAGTAGATGAGCTCATAAAGTGATGGGTTAAGGCATTTTTTTTTTTTTTGTATTTGTTCATTTTTTTTATATAGTGCAACTATATTACGCAACGTTTTACAGAGGTTCGTCATTCACTTCAGTCTCTGCCCCGAGGAGCTTACAATCTAGTTTCGCTATTCAGTCACACACACATAGACTAGGGAAAAATCAAGTGATTTAAGTGCTTTTCCATTATATTCAGGGGCTTATTCAGCAAAGGCCAAATTGTCATGCAAAGGTATGAATTCATTTATTTACCACTGTTCTTGTGTCCATCAAACACTGCAAAGCACCAAATTCGAGACCAGTTTAAGTCTCAGACTTACAGAGCAGTTCGCACCACTTTACGTGTGCATGCGAAGGTAATTCGCCTATTCATCAAGGATCAGAGTCTGTCGTAGTAGCAAATTCGATGAGGGCATTTGCCAGTTTAACTTCGCCACTTCTGAATTGGCGAATTCGGAGGCTGATGGCAGGGCTCTTGTCCGACTGACTACACCACGCTACGCAAGAGACTGCTACTGACGCAGTCGCAGGAAATCTTCTGTTCAGTGAATAAGGAATAGAGAGAGCATAGCAACCTGAAGTGAACAAACAAATTCTTACTTTGATGAATAAGCCCCTCAGCATTTAATAAAAGCTGTGGTATTTAACTTATCCCAGAAGAAGCATGTTTTTCTAGAAGCGTTTGTGCTACTTACACATGGCCTGTGTGTTGTCCAAGTGCTCAGTCCCTGTGTGTTGTCCAAGTGCTCAGTCCCTGTGGAATTTCCCTGTTGACATAGATTTTACAGAAGTGGAGAAGTTTTTTCTCTTTTTACAATCTTGTTGTTCATCATGGATTTCTCAAGGACAATAGACTGTACAAAAGAAAAAAACTACTTTCCATCCCTTATCTCTGCAAAGTTCAAAACACACTCTTCCATGAAGGAAGGTCATTTCCACTCTTGAACTTTATATTCCAGATAAAATGGTTTTTGTTTATGAATTGCTGCTGATATGTTGTTACCGATTGCGAAACAGATGTGTGAGTGATGGGGAATGTCTAAATCAGAGAGCCCCTGTAGTGTGTCTGGCCAGCCCAAAGGAACCATACAATAAAACGTCAGGCATGACTGGGGTGGGGGGAGGGTACTCCTGCAGTGTTTAATACAGGAGACTAGTTACCTTGGCTGAAATAGGATTCCAGAACAATCAAGGATAAGTTAAAGTGCCTGCTGTATCCCCCTCTGAAATACAGATTTATGGGGCTTATTTATCAAAGTCAGAATACGATTGTCTTAGTGAATTCTCATCAATTCGGGTGGCTACGCTCTGAGGGGGTTATTGGCTAAAGTCCGAATTGTTGCGTATAGGTGCGAATTCGCCAGATAAAGACAGTCGCTTCTTTATAATGAGAATATTGTCGCAGTCGTGACTTTATTATGGGAAAACTGTCGCTATATTAATTTAAAAAAAAAATTGTCGTGACTTTACAATGGGGAAATTGTCGCGGATTTGCCCATGAGGATCCGCTGCTTGAGAATTCGACAGTCTAACTCGCACCTTAGTGAATAACCCCAGATTCTCTACTCCTTATTCCCTGAACAGCGGATTCCCCATACAAAATACAAAGATACAAAAGCTGCGTCAGCAATCCCATAGCAAAGTCGGAACCGCGTCGGTAGCCATTAATTGCGTAGCGTTCGACTGTCGTTAGCTGGCAAACTTGCCACATCGCAGAGTGTGCTGAGTACCCTAATATGGGGAAGCAGCGAATTTGCACCTTTATGAGACAATTCGGACTTTGATAAATAACCCCCCATATATATATGTACAGTCCATAGTAAGTATGATTAAACTCCTCCCTCTGTAATTAAACTGCTTAACCCAAGCAGCCACTGACAGAAAAGGATGGCTGCAATTTGTGAACAATTACTTAAAAAAAAAAAAAAACAGTTTGAGGTGAACCAGTTTATTAAACAAAAAAGAAGAAACAAGATGGAGGAGAAGCAGGGGCATACAGTAAACGGAACGCTCCTGCTGATGATTTAGGAATAAAGGAAAGACAAAAAGTTTTTTTGTTTTTTTTTTTGTTAATGCTATTTATGCCAAAACAAATTTTTATCAAATTAGTTACAATTTAGTTATTTTTGTTCTTTTATCTGACTCTGATTACCTCGTGTTGAAACCCTCCCCTAAGGCAGAGTTTTTATAAGTGATTGTTTCATTGTTCCAAGTTATGGATTGTGGGAAAAACATTAAGTAACACTTGTTGATCTTGTAGCCTTGGGAATCCGTACTACTCTGACTCAATAGCTAAGCTGTAAGCATGTGGCTCCTGAGATAACTCCCCCAAGTATGTCTGTGTTGAACCAGTACTCACACTTAGAAATCTTGTCAGACAGTGTCAACTCA
>WMED01010625.1:0-15667 GCA_019650415.1 Pipa parva | reverse complement strand
TAAAAAATCTGTGAAAGAAGCGCAGAAACGCACTATCTAGTGCATTATCTCTTATATCAATAATGATTAAAATAGGACCCAACGTCCACACCTTAAGTGTTAAGCGAAGAATATGTGAAACAGGTGCAACCACACAACACCTCACAAGTGATATGTATCTGGTAGTTCTAAATGCTTACTAGAAAAAAATGGTTTAAGAGAGCATATCAAGCATTCCCAAGAAGCTTTCAATACTCTCCAGAATCCACAAGACTCCAAAAAATGGATCGCAGGATGGATGGATAAAAAAGTCTTTATTCACTTCAAAAATGTGTAAACAAGATCAAAGCCGACCACAAGCGGTATAAAATTCTTTTGTTTCAGATAAAATATCAGGGTTTAAATAAAACACACTGACAACAGGATTATAAACATGATTAACCCACGATTCACTGTTATAAGATTATTTCCAACAGGAACCTAAAAAGGTCCAAAAGGACTCTAAATATAAAATAAACAATTCAGGGTACCTGTGGAACGTGGGGGTGTACAGCTCTACGCGTTTCGCCACTTGAACACCATGTAACGTGGCTTCTTCAGGAGACTTCAGATTCTATGAAATAGGTATCTCATTCTCTCAGGAACTGCTCTATCTGATAAACAAATATCCTCATATTGTCCCAGCAAACCTCCAAATATATTGATGTTCATCCATCTTTTCCCAGGCTTCCCAAAAGAAATCTTAGAGGCTGTATAAAAACTGAATTAAATTTTTAATTTCGCTGAAAACAATAGTGTATAGATATTTAGAAGACCTTTTCTCATGTTACCCTTACATTATAAACTATATTTTTGGACTCCCACTAGGCCCACTAATTGCCATTCACATATGTTTATTTTTGTTTTCCTTACAGGAAATCCTTGTACTGGGGCCAGAACCCTGGAGGGAGAATTGTCCCAGAAACAAAATGTTCTATTTCTATTTCTTCCTTGTCATGGATCCATAATCAACATGTCATGTTTCCTATATTGTATAATGAAACTAATAGTTATATAGATACAGTTAATTAGCTAGCAATAGTTAAAACCCAGCCTTTCCTTCCAAAGGAGAGAACTAAGAAATTAGCAGTTTTTACAGTAGGGTAAGTATTCACATTTTGGACATTCATTAATTGTTAGACTCCCGGCCTTGGTAGGTAGACAAACTAGGCAAAAGCCTGAGAGTAATAGCAGGTCTAGAATCCAGCACTTGTTTTACTAGCTCTGCCAAACAGCATGGTAACCAGGGCTTGATGGGATGTGATTTACGCATGTAATAGTACTGCAATTTAACAGTTAAGGTATATCACCAACTTATAGCACACTTCAGTCTAGGGTTTCTTTACATAGTAGCAATACCCTTATCAACCCTAAGTTTTGGACAAGATATATCTCTAGTGTCACGTATGCCCATCAATACTCCGGCTATACATAGTTAAAATTACCATAGTTAAAATGAATCATAAATGTGCTGCATATAATATAAATCAGTTGTTATAATGAAACACTAAATAATATCACTATAGATATTAACATGTCCATAGTTAGATTAGTGTTTATATACAGTAGGTACAGTATACATATTGATACTTTCTAAACCACTCCCTTCAACAAATGACAAGGTTTAAATTACATATTTTCTCTCAAAGATTGATATCTTTGTCAAATGTATACCAAAATGATGCTGAAAGCTGCTTAGCAAATGGGTTTCCCATAGTTTATTTTGTTTTCTGTATTAGAACGTAAGATTCTATTTGCATTTTTATTCAAAAAGGCCCTTAAGCCTGAAATAGTGTTGACACAGCAGCACATGATGTTTTTTACTCCACAAGGCAGCACTAAGCTGTTTTCATTTTTCAACAATTCTACCAAGAAAAAAAAAAGTGTTTTCTAAATCTTTAAGATATGGTTGTTTGAGGTCTGTGAATGGCACAAGGTACCAAGATAATATTAATGGCACAGGTAAGCTGGATTGTGGGTCCACCTTACCACCAGAGTCTAAGGAACCCCTGGCCTGTTGAACTGTAAAAAAATTCAAGATTATTGTGGAGCTGGAAAAGCAGGAATAGCAGAACATTTGCTGTGGAAGGGAACTACAGCTTGGAGATTAGAAGCACTGAGGCAGGAGGCAAAAAATGCTACACAGGACGTAGTGGCACATTCATTAAAACTGAAGGAAATGTAAGAGCTTACCTATCACTCATTAAATCAATAAATGAATTCCTAGGTGAAGAACGGATTCAACAGATAGATTACATCTAGAATACTTTTTATTTCAGTGATTGCAATTTAGTCTATGTCCTGTATTTTTTTTTTATAGTTTCTCTTCAAGAAAATTCAAGTGCAAATGTTTCTCTTTATTGTATTACTTGTCCTTTCACTGCCTGCGTGACTCGTATGAAAATAATTAACTTGAATAGAATTAAAAACTATGAACTTGATGTAGAACTAGTAAGAGTGTCTGCTGGATTTCCAGTTTGAAGAGACCACATTGTATGATTGTTTATCTTCTTCAGATGAATCCCATAATATTAATTTAAATTATATTTCTTATCAATTCGTCAGTTTTCCTATTCAATAAATGGGTGATAATCATGAGGCATCCCCTTTTCCTTATGAATCATTAATATATTTTCCCAAATGACAATTACTTTTACTGGCCCTATTATTATGACATGTTTTTGACATATAAAGTTAAAACATTAGTAGAGCATGTATGAAATGGTTCTTTCACATATTCTATATGTAAGGGTATGATTCTGAATCCATTAAGAAGACCCCCCAACTTTTAGGTTTCAGTTTGTGATCCTGCCCGGTGTACAGTATGGTATCACATGACTTAATAATAAATAGCTAGTTGGGCAAATTGGGGGGGGCTTATGGCTGAGCTCTCCATCCTACTTCTATTCAACTGACCACACCACACAACTCATCCGACAGCAATCACCACTGTTCGCTTGCTTGACAAGACTACTCCCCACTTAGTTAATAATGAGAAGTGAATTTGCAATTATTTTTTAGATGTGGCTCAAATTGTAACAAAGTGAATTCGACAGGTGAATTTACTCAATCAGCCCCTTACAGATAAAAAGTAGGCAAAAGTAAGTGTTTTCCCAACCATTCATGTGACCCATCCATTGCTATGAATGGTTTCCACATTGGCTTTTTGGCTGTTTTTTTTAATAAAACTACCATGAATTGATTAAGAATCTGTTAAACTACACTATATATATACTATATATATATATATATATATATATAATGGAATTTCCTTTATTTATATTTAATTCGTTTTTATGTTATGTGATTAACACAGACTTCATCATATGACAAAATATATTAATTCTTTATTAGTGAGGATAAGAAAATAGAACATATTTTACTTATGTGTCCCTGTTTCTACCACTAATCCACATAGTTGAATTCTTGTTTAGCAGAGTTTATTCCTCAATTGTACTTTTTAAACATCTTAAGCCATTTATTACAAAATGGTTTTGGAAATTGCAGTCTTTAATTATTAAAAAGGTTCCTCAGATTTCATATCTGAGGGGCCAAAAAGTAACCTCTCCTCTTAGGACCTCCTCTCTGAGGGGATTTTCTCTTTCTCCTTGTCATGAAAAGTTAGTAAGTCTCTTGAGAACGCTATGAAACTGAAGATATTTGCATCACAATCTCTCTACTATTTCTGTCTTTGGTTTGAATACGTAGATTGAACTACTGTCCTCTACCTTTCTAAGGCCAGATTCACATTGGCATATTTACACTAGCACATATAAACTGTGCTTAAAAAAAAATGAACACTGCAAATCCCTATGCCACTTACCTGTTCTGGCCACACTAGCATTGAACAAACGCTTGTTGCTATGCATACATACTTTATATGCTTTAACAAGCATACAGACGCAATATGAAGAATGCAGCCAGATAGGAGGAGCTGCGAAAAGCCAATGGAGTGTTCACACTGCATTGGGTAAGTAGAATAGAAAAGCACTCTCCAATGATATGCTGGCCTGAATTTGTGGGACGCTCTTTTCTAAAAGTTCAGTGCATAAATGTGCTAGTCTGAACCTGCCCTAATCCTTTTCGCTACCAATGCACTGTGGTGTCGGATTCTGCCTTTTGGTTTTCATGTGTTGTCTGTTTGGTTTCTGAGATCTATTCCGAGCATCACAGCTGTTCTTCCTCCTAACGGGACTCCTCTCTCTGAGCTTTTCAATTTAAGCTTGAGAAGATTAGTCTGTAATAGCCTGTTATAGGTCTTGGGTGTTATAGTGTAACACAGGTTCAAGCAAACAACAACAAAAGTCACTGGAACACTTGAAGTTATTACTGTAATGGATCCTTCGGAATCAGGAATACGATCAGGTAACACACAGGAAAAGGAATGTACAACCAGGTGCAGATTCAGGACATTGAGGAACAAGGTGCACAAGGGGTAATGGTAGATTCTCTGACCACCGTGGAAGTTGGTGCTGGTTAACACAGAGGCGCAGAGTCTTAGGAAGGCCAGGTCTTCACCCTGAAATCCCCACAAGGGGGTATGCCTTTGCAGCATGCATCTCCCCAGTCGCAACCCTCAGTTTAACCCCCAACTGGTGGAAGCTGGATAGATTCACATGGAATCTCTGGCAGATACTTGGATCAGCAGAACTGTAACATAGACAGATCATACAAGTACAGCATAGTAAAACAGTCACTGCAGCAATCCTTTGCACAAGCTTAACTGTAACACAAAGCACCCATTAGAAGTAGCTCAGAGATGGGGATTAGGGCAGACGCTGCAAGGGAAGAGCTCAGGAACAGAAGATCTTCTCATGGAGCCAGACAGGGTAGACATTGCATGGAAGCAATTCAGGAACAAGGGATAGGGCAGACACTGCATGGAAGCAGCTCAGGAACAGAAGATCCTCTCATGGAACCAGATATGGAAGACACTGCATGGAAGCAGCACAAAGGATTGGGCAGACCCTGCAAACAGGCTGATTCTGTACTTGACAGAAGCTATAGGTGCAAGTTATGAAGACACTTACTGAACAACTGACATTGAGAAGCCAAACACTTGAAGCTGATCCCTTTAAAGCAGACTTGAAGCAGAAATTGACACTTGAAACACAATCCAGAATACTAAGCTGAAAAGCTGACACTCACAACGAGAAGACTTGAAGCTGATCCCTCTTAAAGCAGACTTGTATTTTTATTTGTAATTGAATTTAGTGATCTTCATTTTGAATTTAGCAGCACTGAGATCATCCATGACACCAGCAGCTTTGAATTGGCTAATCCAACCCGGAAGCATTGGGGAGTGGTGCCTCCTCAGCACCTGCTGCCATTAAGCCTATACCTGTGACCTGCTTTGCAGGATATAAATGTTTCTTGCTTTCCAGCATATATCTGTGTCCAGTGTCTGTCTGAACTCCAGCCTCTTCTGTTTAGATACGTCTAGCATCTTATCATATCTGAATATTTGGAGTTTTCGCTCAGTTGGGTTAATGCAGGTGACAATCTTTAACTTCCTTTACTCTTGCAGAGGATACTTCAGATTGACTTCCACATACTGACTGGAAATTTGAAGCTAACCTAGGAAAATGTTAGAACTATTGCATATGGATAGTATTCCTTTGAAAATCGATCCTACTGACAAGAGCAATAAGGTGGTTACGAGAGGAAGGAAGATCTCTGGTAGCCAATTTGTCCTTTATATCTTTTATTCCCTAAAGTGAGACAATGTAACACAGCGGTCGCTCCTGTCCTGGGATTTGAACCCTGGACGTTCTGTTCACAGGCAGTGATCTTGCCTCTGTTCCACCGAACCAAATGAGGTTTATATCCCTTACTAATTATTTGTACCTGATTCCTGTCTCCTCACTCTTGTTTTCCCACCTTGCACAGCTGCTTTGTATTGTAAATCTCATTTACTCCCATCTGGTATCTTATTGCAAGCCAATCCCTATTAAGATGTGCCTATATATACACAGCAGTCTGGTTGTCTCATTGCCTGATTATAGGTCTTGGTTCCTGCAGTCTTGAGTCTGCTGTCCTGAGTGCTGCTGTCCTGCTATCCAGCTATCCTGCTGCTGCATGTGATTCCAATTTACCTGTTGGTGATTCTGCTCTCAGTAGTTCTCTCCTACTCCTTTTCCACCGCTTCTGCACTGCCAGTGGGTGGCTCCCCCAGGGTCCATGACCTGGGGATCCCCTTGTGGCAAAGGCCATACCTCCTTGCAGGGGTTAAGGGTGAAGATGATGGATCCCTAAGACCATGGATCCCTGCTGAACAACTTGTTGCATCCATGACTGTAAATTAATAGGAAACTGAGTCCCAACTTTATCTATAGCTCACACTTATCATGGGACAGGGAAACAGAGGACTACATCACTAGAGATTTTATAGTTTATTCTGTCACCATTATGGATGTTGAGGAAGTGAGGCACACTGGAACAGGAACTGAGGCACACTGGAACAGGAACTGAGGCACACTGGAACAGGAACTGAGGCACACTGGAACAGGAACTGAGGCACACTGGAACAGGAACTGAGGCACACTGGAACAGGAAATGAGGCACACTGGAACAGGAACTGAGGCACACTGGAACAGGAACTGAGGCACACTGGAACAGTGGAACTATGAGCACAAAGGGAGTATGGACTTTATGGCTAGGGACGTTGAGGTTGTACCCGTGTGTTAACCATGTCACACTTGTAGCTGGTGGTGACACTGGAAGAATAAAGGTGAATAACTGTCACAAGATATGGGAAACTAACACAAGATCTTGTGGAGCAGCATATAGCAACTGTAATACATAGGTCAAAATTTACAAAAGTCAAACTTATTTATTTTTTTACTTTTTCGGGGCAAAAGGGTCGAAAATTATGTTTTCTACTTTTTTGCCTCCAATTTTCTCCCGTTTTTGTGGTGAAAATTTACCATTTTATTGCTGCAAAAAAAAGTCAAAAACATAACTTCTGACCTTCTTGCCCCCTTTTCACCCAATTTTTGCCCATTTTTAGGCTATTTTTTGCCAAAACAAAAATGACAATTTTTCACCATGAAAATGGCTGAAAATTGGGGTAAAAAAAGTCAAAAACATAATTTTTTACCTTTTCACCCATTTTCATGGTTAAAAATGTCCCGTGACAAAGACAAAAAAATCATTTTTGACTTTTGTAAATGTCGCGCATAGAGACTCTTGGAGCAGCATAGCACCAGTGTTTGATCATATATAGTTTAAAGTGCCATTACAAGTTCCTATAATAGGGACTAAGACAAGAAAAGTGAAAGACTGGGGAGAGGTTTGACGCATAGAAGAATAACACATTTTCACTGCTGTCAGCGAGGTTGCAGCACAGTCCTGCCCTTACTACATAGCAAGAGGTAGGCAGTAACTGTAGGGCCCTCTAACTGCCTAGCTGCATTGCATTTACACTCGCATATCTCAGCTGTTATCAATACAATTTCCTTTCTGGCTTTCTCTGAAGTCAAATGAAGTATTTGCCAAAAAAGTTCTTATTGAGTTAATTGTTGCCCAATCTTCTGATCTAATTTTTTCTTCTGCAATAAGGAAACGAACTAAAATTCATGGTAGATTTATAGGCCCTAAGCAACATAGTGTCTATGTTACTCAAAATCAACCTTAGAAAAGGCTAACAGAATGGTCATTGCTTTTCAGTGTTAGTTTTGTTGACTATTTTTATGTAAAGGATTTTAACTTTTCTGAGAGGAATGAGTCAGTGAATTTGTAGGAAGCCACTGAACATTTTATGTAATTTCGTGCAGCTAAAGGATAAGATGTATAATGCTATAGGACCCAAATACGATTAAATTATTTTTCTTGATGCCTAATATTATTATTTGCTTGAAAATGGGTATAACACACTCAAAAGGCTGCACTCCTTGTGATATGGAGTGAAAAATGAAAGGCTTATTTTATGGGACGGTTCTCACGCCCTTTTAGCTATATGGATCATAGTTATTCAGAACAGCAATCAAGCTGGAGTGATTCTGAAGACTATGAATCAACCTCTAGACAAATTGACCAATAGACAGAAAGGCAGATACTTAAGTAGAAAAGATTTTACAAGGATTTGTTACAGAGAAACAAAGACAAGCATAGTTTATCTGGTGGAAGACTGGTAAGGCTACTGTCTATGACCTTGGAGACCAGGGTTGGATGTATCATAACTGGTGCCTTACAGCATTGTGAAATATTTGGTTGATGTCAGAAGTCAGCAAAAAAAGATGTCTTCTCAGTAAGAGATTTAATTTAGGTCTGGGAAGAGAGTTAGGTCCTACAAAGATTACAGGGGTTATTTTCTAAAGTCCGAATTCCTGCGTAAAGGTGTGAATTTGCCAGCTAAAGACAGTCGCAATAGACTGCTACTGTTGCAGTCACAGGTTTATAACAAGAATATTGTTGCAGCTGGAACTTTACTATGGGAATATTGTCACAGTCGCAACTTTAAAATTGTTGCAGTCGTGACTTTACAATGGGAGAATTGTCGCAGTCGTGGATTCCACTGTTTGAGAATTTGACAGTTGAATTTGGATTTAAAGAATAACCCCCTACATCGTTACATATGCAGTACTATACCTTAGTGAGAAGAGATTTTCCCCAGTAGATGTTTCATCTGAAGCTGGATGATTTAATCCAGAGCACTGAAAAACTTCCACACCAAGAAATGTGTGTGACATGTACTGGCCAGTTTTCCATGAAAGAGTACCCTCCCTCTAGACATTTTTGCATAATGTATAATGTAACGCCTGCACACAAGTTAGCTTTCCTCTGTAATCTCCTGTATTCCAAACATAAACAAACCTAATTTATGAGGCCATAAGGTCAGCACACTTCTTAACCAATAGCAGTCAGGTGTTTCTTTTTTTCTCATGTTTAGCAGTTATGTCACACACATTTTCTGGTGTGGGAGTTCATCAGTGCTCTATTATAAATCACCCTATTTCAGCTGAAACATCTACTGGGGAGAAACACTTCTCACTAAGGTATAGTACTGCATATGTAAAGATGTAATCTGACTATAGTTCTCCTTTAACATTAAGGCACAATAAAAGGAAAGAGACTGTCTGTGAGGTCTGCAAAGGCTTTCACTGGCACAGACCCCCATAATTATTCTAAGGGCTCATCGTGTACACACAACAAACCTTTCTGCTGATCTCTTTCCTACTGGTGTGTTTAATTCACCAATTTATTTATATTTTACTTACCTAGTAAAAAACAGATATTCAATGGGTTCTGTGGCTTTGCATACCCATAAATAATACCAGTCCCAGAAGTGACTTTATTTACACTATTGGAAATGTCGTACAAGATATGTTGTCATCTGTATGTCTTGTTATTTTTCTTCCCATTTGCTTAAGACTTGTGTTGATCACTGGGCAAATCACAAAGTCTTAAAAATAATTTACATGACTATTTTACAGAAACAATAATATTTGTTTTGATAAATGTTTTGATGGGATATACATATAAATATTAAAGGATATTTCCAATACTTTTTCTACTTATGTTTCCTACCCATTATTTCACTTATTTAAGTGCTGCAGTTAAAGCTCTAAAAAAAAAAAAAAAAAAAAACTGAATCTTTTTAAATTCACTCGAATTGAAATTGCATAAAGGTAAAAAAAAAAAAAAATGTTTGTACTAATAAATAAAATATAAAAGGCATGCCTAGCTTAATTGCAATATCAGCATAGTGTATCTGAACCATTCACAGTATTCCCTCCAGCTATTATACATGGATAATCTGAACATGCATCCATTGGCTATTCATAACTGCCTGAGGGCTCAGCAGTGCATAGCAATGCACAACAGCTACACCACCTCGTCTCATTATATCATTATATATAACACACCGCAGCTCTGCCTGTTTAAAAAAAAAAAAAAAGAAAAGAAAACAAATAAGCCACTCTGGAAGATAATTTTCCCAAATATCTATACACTCTAAGCAAGCAGGAATGTATTCAATCCAGATCCAAAGTAAATATTGATTCCCATTTTTTAATGATTTAACTAAGCCAATAATGTCCTCATTTTCTTAAGACCACCCATAAAGAAATAATGTGTTTTATTTTCGCTTGGAAACAATCACACAGCAGAATCAATTAAAAGAGCTCAACGCACCAGGCTTAATTAAGTTAAAACCTGCAGACTAAATTAAGTAGAGAGTTAACTACAGAGCTCTAATATTGTGTATTCATCACCCTGCCTGACTTTCTATCTATCTAGACATTTATATAGATCTGCTTTTGCCCCCTGTACCCAGATGCCCAACAATCCATAGTATTTTAATATAAAATATATTGTTTTGTTTAATTTTACAAGAAATATATTTAAGGAGAAACAAAAACATTTTTTAAATGTATTTTTGTGTAGTTATTCATCACATTTAAATTGCAATATTACCTACCACAGTGCTTTACAGAAATTCATTATTAAGTTCAGTTCCCTGCCCTTTTGTAGCTTACAATCTGGTTTTTCCTAAACAGTAACATGGACAGGCAGGCATTATCTAGGGCCAATTTAGTCAGGCTTCATTTATCCCAGAATGCAGTTTCTTCTCTTCTAAAAAAAAAAAGTTATTTTATGTTGAATACAGCAGCAGGTCTTATACTGATCCATACATTATTTGATAGCACAGTTGCAATAAGGCTTGTTCTATTTTTAAACAATAGAGGAAGACTTAGTAGCTTAAGGTAGGACATGGGTTAGTTTGCAATACCCTGCACTACATTTATACCAAAAGACTAATATAAAACAGCTATAATTCTAAAAGAAGATTATTATGGAGATGTGGAATAAGGAGCATGCAGACAAGGCAGACTTGTATTTACTACAGCACCGGGGTCTGCTTCTGGCACTATACTTACTATAGAACCTGTATTATGTTTGGCAGAATTTTCCCTACTTATTAAGTAAATAAACAGAGCACATGCACAGTAAATTGCCAACATACCAAGAGCACCAAATCTGTAGCATGGAGACAAAAAACTTACAGGTTGACTTGATTGTAAATAAGTATTGCAGTGAAGCACAGTGGGGAAAGCTTAGCAAATCAAGACATTTTTTTTAAAAAAAGAATAAAATAATGATGGAGTTATTATTGTCACTCAAGGTGAAAACATCGAACCTTGAAATTTGTGCTTAGTTTTTATTGACAGAAATTCATAACATAGAAAATGCTCAACAGAGAACAGCAGGGGGAGGATTTCTAGAGATCCCATTCATGTGACATAAGAACAACCCCCTGCACAGGGCAGGACACAGTACTGGGGTCCGGAGGATCCCCTTCTACTCAAGAGACAAAGGATAGGTGGAAGGGGAAGGTTCATTTACCCAACACCCTACACGGGTTTAGTAAAGATTTTGTAAAAATTGGGTTGTTGATGGTTGATATGATGTTGCAACGATGTTGATTTGTTACAGGAATCAATGTTTGTAACTAGGTGGTTGCTGGTTTTATAACTAGAATTACAGTCAGAAGCTAAGTCTGTTACAATTCTGTGAACTATTTCCTGAGATGAGTCGAGAACTAGTTCAGAGATGAAGAACTGGCAATATTTGTATGAACCTTTTCACTTATCTCTGCATGCACTTTAGCTGGAAGGGTGCGATTGTGGGATTTATATTCCAAATGAGTTCTATATATTTTAGAGTACACCTCAGTAAATGACAAACTGGCATGTGATGAGATTCCCTGGGCAATTTGCCTTGCATTTGCTTGGCTGCATTCACACTGAAATTGTGTAGTTTACTAACAAGACAATTGCTTGAAATTGCATGTGATTTTATTGCAAATCACCCATGCAGTATTCTGTATGTATTTTCCCAAAAAGCAAATATTTTCATGTATATCCAGGAGAAATTACAAAGAAAATGACATTTGCTTCCACAATATTTAAGAAACAGATGAATTTATTTTTGGTCCTTGGATTCAATGTGGAGTAGATTATCTAAATGCTGGTAAAAGAACAGTTAAGGTCCAGTAAAAATGAAAAGGGCAAATAAATCCCTTTTGGATTGCTATGGCTCTGATTTCTGCATAATAGTTGTAAAAAATTATATTTGAAAATGAATTCCTGATTAGTTTTGCTATGTATTCATGGATTACTACATTTTTTTAATGGAAAATTTGGCTATTAAATAACTAGTGTCAGATAGACAAAGTCAATTTAAAAAAGAAAAATAAAATAGATATACTATATATTTTTGATAAATATTTTAGACTCTATGGAATTGTTCAGTTCTTTATAATATACCGGTTGCCTTATAAATAAAAATATACATACAGACATACAAGTAACCGTAAGAAATCATTATTTTCTGCTTGTTAGAATCATTGTTTAACAATGAGACAGAATGCAGCGGCAACCCTGTGATTTTTATGTAAAACTGAAAAATAAACACAATATTAATGAAGAAATCAATGGACTTTAATGTGAAGGAAATTGCTGGTAACTGTAAACATGAGCTGTAGAAAAGGCTGAAGATTCTAAAGTTAAATGTTATGTCTGTTAATAGTCAAATAAACAGTGATAATAAAGGGATTTTAATTTTCACTAATTACTGATTTTGAAACAAACATAAACAAATATTATATTCTGAGTTTTCAGAAAGTAAAATAAGGTTTCCTTAAAGAAAGGGAAACAGTTAATAAAACACTTACAAGTTTGGGAAGTTAAGTGCAACATTTTAATTGAGTGGTAATTTGTCCAGTGTTGCCAGTGTTTCAATTATAGCCGTTCATTGTTATCATTATATCATTATAACATAATTTTGTCCTCATATTATACGGAAGTGGGCTAATACTATTCTCTTGGTATAAATATGTCGCCAAATAAAGTTCCTTTGGATACATTTCAATACCCCTATGTTTTATTGAAAATGCCGTTAAACTCTGTTTCTAACAAAATTCTACTGCCCCTTAACTATAGACATTGGTGGTAAAAACTAACTTATAAAGTGCTGAGGTTGCCATTGCTGCCTTTATCTTGATGAGTGCGTCACTGATTTTATACTTTGTATTTTTATGCAGTTGTTTACATTGGTTACAATTTTTGTGTAATGGACAATGTTGTTTGGTTATTAAGTTATAAAGCAACAATAATAATTTAAACAATAGTAATCTTGGTTGCTAATGAGTATCATAACTGACCATTTCCATATAATGTACAGTTTAAATGTAAATTATAAGTCAGTGTTCATTACCAAACTACACAATCTTTCTTTTTCTTATTTTGTTTGAAAACATTCAAGTGTAGAAACAGTGGAATCACAGATGGAATCCTGTGCTGTATATCCTACATGTCATTCTAACTGCCAGCAATAGATTTTCCCTACTGGTTCAGAGTAGGGAGTTCCAGGCATGGCCTGAACAATCTCCCTTCCTTTGTACTTTAAGTTTCAGTGCATTCCATCTCTGCCTTTAACAGTTAATGGCACTTCTCTTGTCTTACATATGAAGCATAAGGCTAGTGGTAAAAACTTCAATCATCCAGCTGTGGATGACCTACAACTTTCAGCAATAACATTCTTAAGACAAAACAGTCGCATTAAAATAAAGTCTGTCCAGATTTAGAAACTTACGGTACTTAGTGAAATATTTATTTCAGATTGTAAATGCAGTTTTTAAATGAATACTGAGTGGTTTATGGGGCTTGCTGGGAAAACTTTACACCTGTTCATACATTTTCATTTTGTTAAGTCCTATGCACGGGCCCCAGTACATGATATTTCTCTGAGCTGCATCCCACAAACCAGCAGACCTCCAATGCTGACAGATGTGCTACTTTTTCCCCCCATTAACTGATTTTATTTGCGAACTGTCATCACCAGCACGTTAATGGGTCCATCGAACAAGCCAACGCCTGATTGGCTTTATAAATGTATCATTTTTTTTTCTTTTTTTTATTTTGCTTTCAGATAATTATTCCAGCAGCTGCTGTGAAGCTGAGAAACTAGATAGTCTAAGAAAATAAAGGCAGGAGAAAATACCCATAAATAGCTTATTCAAACTTTGAATTTTCCCCCCTTCTGTAAATAGATACAGTACATAGATATGATTATCTTGCACAAGCAGTAATGTCTGCGTCACTCTTCCATCTAACTGCTTGAACTGATCTAATCAGGGCTTCTTTCTCTGTCAGCTGCATGGTTTAACCTGAGAGCTTTATCTTGGTTTCTGCTGAGATTTCTGCTTCTGAAAGCATGCAGCACAATTTTGCTGGTGACTTGCCCCCCCTGGTGGTCAGAGAATATAAAACCAAACTCCTTCAGATCATTATCTTGATGGTATATATACAAATGCCGGTGCTCTAAATTTGACAAATAGATTTTATACTTATTGTCCTACATTTTTTTTCTTTCGAAAATTAAAAATTTAAGTTTTCAAAACAAACCACGTTACATAATTCCCATACAAATGTCACTAAAAAAAAAGGTAAATTGACATTTTTTAAGCCTATAGAAAAATGCATGCAAAGGAAGTCTCTGCCCTATAAAACTTCTAATCTAATGTTTGACATCAAAGACACTCAGGCATAAAGTTATCATATGGCTGGTGAATCTATGGATTATTCCTTGAATAAAAACCCACTAAATTATTTCCATCTATTTTACACATTATGCTTGACCTGCAGTTTGTTTCATTTTATACATTTTTTGAATGTAAAGAAACAATAGAAAGTTTAATCGCAACAAATTGACTACATTGTTTCTATAACAAATAAAAAAAAAAAAGCTATTGCCAACCAAACAAAACAAAAATAAATACCTCATATTTTAATTTTTATAAAAGGGGTAAATTTAAATGAACATAAATTTGACAAAAATTGATCAGGTTGAGTCATAAGACGAACGTTGTTCCGTATTAAAATGACAGAACCAGGGTCACTCATAGCATTGTATTCTGGGACTATTGCTGTGTTGATCTTAATAAATTGTTTATTTAAGATGGATTTTTTTCTGTTTTAAAATTTCATAACACACTTCCATTGAAGCACTGCATTCTGGGACAACGGCTGTGTTAATCTTAACTAGAGTATCATAAACAATTTAATAGTCATATTTAAAATGGGAATGTGATGGTTGTGGAGGTGAGAGCACAGAATGTTATGTTCTGGTAGGTTTTATACAACTTGGGGACATTTTATTGAATGCCATACTGACATGTGGTGGAGAGATTTCATTTCAGTTCAGCTCCTATTCAGTGAAGCATTCAGTTTACAAACAAAATAACATTTTAAAACAAGGGGATCATTCCAAACACATCATGGCAAATGTTTTATATGTGTGTGGCAAATATAATTATCTCTATTTCATGCAAATACACCATTCCTGTTATAACCTATCTCTTATTATTGCTCTGTTTTGTTACAAAGGTGTCTTCATTTGTTGGTAATTGGGAAACACATTGTTCTGTTTCCATTTCATGTTTCAGATTGTTACATTTTTCACATATACACCCACAGTTTACAGTTTTTAGAGACAGATGTCACAGCTGCTCACTTTAACAATTTTTAAATTATTTATTTTCATTATAATTGTGTACAGACTGAAGGATGTCTAATGATCTCAATGATCTGTCTATCTATCTATCTCTACAGTATCTATCTATCTATCTATCTATCTATCTATCTAT
>WMED01010624.1:0-15667 GCA_019650415.1 Pipa parva | reverse complement strand
CTCACTTCGCACAATGGTGAATTAGGCTGCAAGAGGTTGTGATTTCCTAAGCTTGTACCACAAAAGTCATCTACCCAATGACCTCAAAGTTGCCAATGTCCGAATGATTCTGAATGAACAGAAATTTGCGGCAGCGTTGGATACTATGAGAGATATAAATCAAAAACAAGGGGAAAATCCCCTAGTGTGATACCATCAAACACAATTTATCACACTAGGGCATTTTCCCCTCTTGTTTTTGATTTATATCTCTCATAGTATCCAACGCTGCCTCAAGTTTCTGTTCATTCAGAATCATTCGGACATCACCTTAAATAATGCAGTCCAGTTCCGGGTGCTGTTAATCAAAAGGGATGTCCATAGCTATGGAAAATGTTCAGAGAAAGGCAACTAAAATGATAAGGGGAATAGAGAGTCTCAGGTATGAGGAAAGCCTTAAAGAATTAAACCTATTCAGACTTGAGAAAAGGCAATCATGTGGTGATATGGTCACCGTATATTAATATATGACTGCTGTGGCGCTGGAGGCAAATAGAGTTTTGTAAGGCTGTGGAGGGTCCCCCCTTACACATGGGAGCCCTGGGCAATTGCATGTTTGCAGACAAATTTGATCTTTTTTAAAGAAAAAAAAAAAATCAAACCTCACATTGTCAACAAATATTCATAAAGTCCCCAGAAAAGCCCAATTCTCAAAGATGGCTACTGCCAGCAACAAGAAAAGCACAAAACAAAACAGAAAGTAAATCAGGAATTCAGCTTACAAGAATGACTTTAATACACAGGAATAACCGCCACTGGGATAGCCATGATGTTGTTCCATCTTCACAATTGCCTTGTTCCCTCTACAAAATAAAAGTCAGACAACACAATATTTCCTGCCCAGGAAGCAGTTCAGACCAGTTATTTTCATATTTGAAATGTTTCTTATTAAAACAGAGAACTTCATATATGAATCTATTCATGGAACCATTATGTCTGGGAAACAATTATTCATGGAACGGTGATTAAGACAATGTAGATGTCTGCAGTGATTACTAACAACGCAGATACATGCAACACGTTGCCAGATTTCTAACATCTGTCAGTGTTATTCGTAAGAAATATTTCCAAATACTTGGGGGCATACTTAGAAATCGTCTTGTTCCAACGCACACTGTACTTTAATTTTTTCTTCCAGGGCAACAGTGACACAAAGATACAAAAATATTCCATGTAACTGTAAACTGACTACAAGGGGCGAAATTTATTCAACTCGGAAAGAGACAAGTTTCGCGGTCTTTCTGAGTCTATCACGCGAGATCTCGTATTGTTCTCGTGAGATTTTTTCGATCTCGAGTTTTTCGTTCTCGATTTTTTGATCAAAAGGTAGCCATAATACTAACGTAAAGTATGACTACTTTACCATTGAAAAATCAAAAAAATCTTGCAAGAATAATGAGAGATCTCGAGCGATAAACTCGGAAAGACCGAGAGCGGTCTTACCGAGTTGAATAAATTTACCCCATATTGGAATTATATTTACTGGTTCTTTAAGGAAACATATATATTTCGAGAGAGTTTTAAAACCTCAGACCAACATCCAGGATAAATGTAACTAGTCGGCCTACAAACATACATAAGAAATACCCTTCCTTAAAGGAACAGTAACACCAAAAACACCACTTAAAAATATAAAATACCTCAAATGCATTTATAGTTACTATATACAGTATATATATATATATCTAACCTGTGCTTCCTAATATTCTATATTGTGTCTGTAAAAATTATATTAAGTTATTTAACCCTAGTCCAGGGTTACACTGGCTATTTTTTAGCTTAGCTGGAAAAAATAGAATCCTTTGTTTCCTAAGGGATAAACAACATAGATAGACCACCTTGTGTTGCACCATAGAAAATAATGATGAGCCTAATGCAGCTCAACTACAAAGAAGCCAGTGGGACCCTGACCTTAACCACTGGGCTTTCGGGCACACTTCCTGATATATCTATTATCTAAAGCTCCATAGAACACAGTGGGGCTGGGTGAGCTCTGTTTAGCAACATGGCTGCTGTCAGTAAAGATATAAACAGACAGAAAATTGAAATTTTCATGAATTCACTCCAAAAATAAAATTGCTGTAATTAAATAAGTTTCACTACACTCACATGTCCAAAATGTCATGCTTGTTCACTCTGCTCATAAAAGACATTAACATCATCTAACTGAGGTATGCTTATTTATTCTTGTTCATGATTATTTGTTACTGAGTAACTAATTTCATTTCTGATGTCAGCCCTGGGTTAAGGTAAGAGAGTGAACCTGCTGCCAATGCTTTGTAACAGATGTAGAGTATCATTTGCTGCTAGTGGTTTCAGTAACAGTGGTTAAGCACAAAATGTTGGACCCCCTACATATCTATATCAAACAAATAATAACTTCAATCATGGCCATTGTCTTAATCCCACTGTCTCCTTTTACCCATTTATCTTATGTGATTAGATACAGTATGTCCCCATGAGATGTTATATTACATGTACCAGTGTATTTTCCAGTGTGCAACTATGGGGCTTATTGACTAAATGCTAAATAGTCACAAAATGCTCTGAATTCGCATCTATTCGCCACTTCCCCATGTTCGCTTATTGACCAGACTCTGCAATGTTGAGAATATGTGACCAATTCAGGCAACTACGATAATTGCAATCTTACACGACTGGGGGTACTGTTCAGAATTCACCCATTTGTCTTTACCCCATCAGAGTGGCAAATTGAGGGGGGGTGAGGGGCTAATGGCAGGGCCCTTCTATCTGAATGACTACATCACATAATGCATCTGACAGCATCACCACTGTCCACTTGTTCAGCTAGTCTATTTAGTATGTAATCAATAATGAGAAGTGAATTTGCGACTATTTTGGTGATGCGACTCGATTTGTAGAGAAGTGAATTCAACATGTGAATTGATCATTTAGTCAATGAAAAAGTATAAAAATCTGTTTTGTTTACACGATGAAGAATACTCTTTTTGCCACCACATATTTCCCTGAACAAGTTAGTAATATAGAATAATTAACTTAATTATAAAACGGTTGTAATTTGCCTTTAAAGTCTGTTAGAAATATTTAAGGTGATCAGTTTATATGGAACATGTTTTAACTATATACCTTATGTTCAGTATCATTGTCCCTTTTAAACTAGATTTCGCACTTTTGATTAAATTGTCGGATAATTTATTTTGTTTTGAAATATGCATATTTTTCTACAATTCCATTGTCAAAACAATTTCAGCTAAGTCTTTTCTGATGCCTTCCATTACACATTTCTAACTGGCTTTTCGCACACTGAATTTATTGAAACAAAGACATTTACGTTTTGAACACACACACAAACTTGTTCCCATTGTCATATTAACGGATTAATAAAAAAAAAAGAGGGAGAGGAGGGAATTTCATATGCAGAAACTCACCCACCTTTTTCTCTGAACATGACTGCAGTTGTGTTATATATCATATCCTACGGAATGAGGAATTTGACAGTACTACAATTAGTAAATCTATGCAGAATGTACTGATAGAGGCACTGGATGTTCCTGTACCTGAACTGTATAGAAACTTTGCTTTATGGCATTCACATCAACTGACGGTCAATGTCTTGGGCAAACTACTAGCATATTCAGGGCGAAATTAATTTTTTTTATTTTTGATGAAAAGGTAGCCACACTTTACATTAGGGGGCATATTTACAAAAGTCGAATTTGATATCCCCACAAAATCGAATTCAGTTAACGCAGAAATTGGTGATATCGATATTATCGCCTATTTATCAAAGCATTGGAAGGCTTTATCGCAGTGGATATCTTTGTGTATCGCGCATATGGGTTTGGCGATATCGGTATCGATATCGATACCGATATCGTCAGATTTAACGCTGTTCTGCGGTATTTACAAAGATAAGTGTTTGTTTTTTTTGCCAATTTCTGATGCTTAATATATCGCCACTCTCTGGGTGGCGTTATCCATTACTTTCAATGGGGCTGTAGTCTGGAGTTTTGTTTTAAGTGTAACTTATCGATATCGATATACACATGGATATCTATATCGATATTGATACCTATATCCATCCCCATAGACACCACTGTTTCTACAGATATCGATATCGCCGGGATAAATGCTATTACCGCATAACAGTAAATGGTCTATGGCGATATCCTCCTATATCGCTAAAACCATGGCGATATCTGGCGATATTAGCGATATAGAGGATATCGACTTTTGTAAATATGCCCCTAGTAGTGAAAATTTTGAAAAATTGAGATAAAAAAAAATCAAACTCGAAATCTCCAAAAAAAAATCTCGCTAGAACAATGCGAGATTTCTCTCGGTAAACTCCAAAAGACCCAGAGCGGTCTTTCCAAATTTAATAAATTTCACCATTAGTACCCCTAATCGTATGAGGCCAATACAAATTTTAGTTAGATCAAACCCTGCTCAACTATTTTTTTTTAATTATTTATCACAAAATTAACAATGCCATAATGATTATTTTATTAGCTTTTAGATTATTATATTTATTAGTTTTCCAGCTGTGAATTTCTGAACTGTGTCTGTTCTCTTGTCCAATCATACTGATAGCATTAAACCACAGCATTAAACTTCAAAAATGAACAGTTTGTAGCAAATTAAAACAATCTTTAGATATTATTAAACTCTGCCCTTTGTATGTATATTTAGAGCTTAAATCATTTTTGGAAAAATAATGAAAACATAAAAATAGTTTTTGACTTTATTTCCACGATGTAAACAGAATTTTCAACCCAGAGCAAATTATAGCAAAAAAAAAAAATTAAAAAATGCTATATAGCAAAATGTCTTTAAGCTTTATATCCCCTTTAACATGATCTATTTAATCATTGCGTTTGATTTTTCACACTAATGTCCATGCAGTGATCTACTCCCTATTTGAAATCATTTAATCCCTATTTCTAATTTTGGTCTTCCTTTAAATCTTGCTTTAAAATAATTTCCTTTGATTCACATTTTCTGAAATAACTTACTCCTTTTTTATCTTATTACTGCTGGGATGCTTGGGGCTGATTAGAAAAGATCTGGGTCATTGACTCTTGTGCAGTGGCCCCCAAGATGCTCTCCAGTGCCCCCGGAGGGTGGTGTACCTCTCATTCACATCAGTGCTCCAAACCCCTATCAGGAGCACTACACCAGTTTTACAACTTCCTGTATATTGGGCATTGTGTGAGATCAGCATCATGCTGCAGTGTAGGTAGGAGATAAGGTCCACTAGGATTTGTATTCTGGTGGATCAGTCTGACACAGAATCTTCCACTTTATTTTCAGCCCTTTTTATTCATCTTCTCTCTCCCCCCCACAGACATTTTTCCTCTAACAGCTTGTTTCTTTTCACAGCCTGCTTTTCTCTCCTCACTAGATCTGGCTGATTGGATTAAATACAGGTTATATTTACAACAGAAAGAGATGGTATCCATTATTTTCATTTGTGCAGCCTAGTAAGCTCTTCAGCAAAGTGCTTGAGAAAATACCTGTGCAAAGGCAGGAAATAGCACATTTCAATGACCATTAGATGAGAACTGCATATTGTATTATCACAAAATTACTGTATGGTGATATTTTACGCCCCAAATTCTATGCTCTTTACAATATCATTGTTACCATTATTGTAAAGGTCACAAACATACTTCTGTTTTCAAAAACAGCTATGATGTGGAATGATGCATATTCCACCAGTAAAGTGCAGTGATGCCATCCCCACATGGAACTGGTAAAGTAAAACTAGCGAATTAGGAGCAGTGCAAATTGCAGAATTCATTACTTCAGACTTCGATGCTTACAGAATAGCTGAATTACGTGAGCAGGTGCTCGCAATATAATGCAAAGAGCTAGGTAAGTCTGTGACCATCGTTGGACACAAATTTGCCCCATTGCCAAGTTTTCTGAATATCAAAAGATGGAATTCAAATCTGTATGGGACTGTTCAACCTCCCATGAATAAGCCCCTTGGGGATATTTATCAAAGTCGAAAAGGTTTTTTAAAGGCCTGTTGCTGGAGGAACAGTCTTTATTTTATTATGTTGGTATTACCTATTTAAAAATACTCTTTTTGCCATGTAAGAAATAACTTTTTTATGCTTTTTTTTATATCAAAAAGTTATTACCGATCTTTAAAAATCAGAAAAATTCTTGATAAATAACCCCTGTCTTTATTTTACTCTTTACTGTTTAGAGCCATTGTTTCTCTGTTGAGTAAACAGACATTAATCCAGACACCCAATGCCTTTTTCTTCTTTCTACCTGTAATACAGCCCAACAAAGTGAAAGTAAGTAGATTTTTAAAATTAAAGAAAATAAAATTCTAAAGAAAGAAGAATTTTGAAAGTATAGAATAACTGTATATCAGATATAAAAGCATATATTGCCATGGGAAATGTATCCATCAGCTGCTGTTAAACTAAGTCTACTGGGATGGTTTTAAGGTAACGCTGAGTAGTGTAGTTCAGCTGCAGCACTGACATTCTTGCCTTGGAACAAATGTAACAATATTCTAACTGAGAGGAGAATTAAAGGTCAACATATTTCTTAAAAAAAAAAATTGCAGTGTAGCTAATGTACAGGTAGATATGGGAATACATACAGATTCTGAGAATTGTGTTTCCAGACTGAAAAACAGGCATGTATTGAATGATTACTTGTAGTACTCCCAATCTACTATATCTACAGGGTTAGTACATACATAGGGGAGTGGATGGTGCAAATTAGTTTAAATACAGAGGAAGAGAATGAAACTGGTCAGTTTTTTAAAATACAAGGAAAAAATAGAGAATGCAGAAATGTCATTACTTCTTGTGTAAATGTTAATGTATTAAGGCAAATATTGTCTTTAACCATTGAGTCTCTAACTGTTTTTTATGACTTCAGCTCCCAGCATCCTAGTCATAGCCAATGACTGTAAAAAAGACTTCTTTTTTTTTCTATCTTGAAACATTTAACTTTTTTAAAATATAATTTTTTAAAAGGAATTATTGTCATTTAACTTATCAAAAGGTTTGATGGGTGTTAAATTGACTGAACTGAAAGATTTCAGTGTGTTTAGACTGCCACCATCTGGTGAACATAATAACCACAGTGAATTATTTCAGATATTGGAGAATAAATAATGTCTTCATTGGCGAGGTGAGTTAACGGTGAGTTAATAAACTAGGCAGTGGTAATAACAAATTGTTTAAACCATCGTAGATAAAACAAGCCATAAACAAGTGTACAAAGGGTTATAGATATTCCCTCATAAGCATTTAACTTTATACCAAAATTTGTATTTGGGCTAGGATACTAGTAATGTTTTTAACTAACTCTTCAAATAACCTAAAACTGTACTTGTTCAAGTCTAAGGTACTGTGGCAGTAAGTGGATTACGTGGAGAGTAGAGTTTGTTCTGTTTGAAATAATACTTCACTAGTGCAAGATTAGGGTTAGTTTGGAACCTCCAATCAATCTTCTCATTTAGATTGTAAGCTCTGTGGGACAGGAACTTCCACCCTCATGTCAGTCATTGCCTGGAACTCAAACAGTGGTGTATTTTTATATTTATCACTTGTACTATACTGACCATATCTCCCATGGCTTTATTATAATTCTATTAATTCATTGGTTAGTGCTGTGTAACCTAGGGTCAATTTATAAACAAAGGCATACATACATAAATACATACACACACATACATACATACACACTCATACATACATACACACACATACATACATACACATACATACATACATACACACACATACATACATACACATACATACACACACATACATACATACATACACATACATACATACACACACATACATACATACATACACACATAATAGAGAATTGAAAAAAGAAAGGTATAGCACCCAAATTGATACTTTAAAATGTTAAACAATCAGAAAATTAACAATTGACCTTAATGAGTCTCTTAGTCCAATGAGTCTTTTACCCAATTGCTGGAATTTTTAATAATGATCCAGTCCTGTTTTCATGTCTCTGCGCTCAAACCGATGAGGTGATCTGCCCAATCTCCTCCCAAAAGGTAAAACAGTGTTCCAATTTTTATTCCGACCAAAATAAAATGCGGTAGCGCTGAGGAATATATGAAAAGAGAGAGGGATTCTCCCCTAGTGTGATACCGTTAGTTTATGTGGTGCGAGGGTGCTCGTGAGTGGTGATCGTGACAACCAATACACTTAACCTGTGAAATGGTTTACAGGTGACACTTTTTGATCCTATGTGTCTAAGTGACAAATCACCTGTTGATCTGTGATTAACAATACTGTAAGCTATATAACCATTTGAGCCTCTGGACCGCTTCCCCAATGCAGACAGGTAGCTCAAATTGAAGAGGACAAAGTGTGGTATATTCTGAATAACAATTTTATTACAGGTATATACACACAAACAAGTAGCTTTCCAAATGATTGATTCTGCTCACAGGACCGAATGGATAAAGTCAGGCTGCAGTGGCCACAAGGAAATGCTGTTGAAAAGAGTCTCTATGCGTTTCGTCAGTTATCCACCGACTTCTTCAGGAGAAAAAAGTCACAGGTTAAGTGTATTGGTTGTCACGATCACCACTCATGAGCACCCTGGCACTATATAAACTAACGGTATCACACTAGGGGAGAATCCCTCTCTCTTTTCATATATTCCTCAGCCCTACCGCATTTTATTCCGGTCAGAATAAAAATTGGAACACTGTGATACATACACACATACATACATACACACACATACATACATAAATACATACACACATACATACATACACACACATACATACATAAATACATACACACATACATACATACACACACATACATACATACATACATACACACACATACAGAACATACATACACACACACATACATACATACATACATACATACACACACATGTACATACATACATACACACACACACATGTACATACATACACACACATACATACACACACACATACATACACACACACACATGTACATACATACATAGAATATTATGCAAATGAGAAGAGGAGACAATTCTTTAGGTCAGCTTTGGAAGTCAGACCCCACTTTATCTCTAAAAGGAAAAAAGTAATTTGAAGGGAAAAGTGGGTAAAACTAAGAAGAGTTGCCAACGTCAGTAAATTTACTGAGATTTTGTAAAAGTAGTGACACATTTTCATGTGTCAGTCAGAACTATTAAAGATCAGTAATAAATATGACTTTTTCCTGGACCTATTAATTGGGGCACATTTACTAAAGTCTAATAGGTTTTTCCACTAGTAAATGCAGGAGAAACAGCCTATATTAAATGATATTGATGTTTTCTCTTATTTACTAAACTGTTCAAAAACATTTTTATCACCCAAAAGAATTCTCCACCATCAGGCTGGCGTAAACCCATAATTCCCTATGGAGTTGGTCCTGTCATTTAGCCTAAGTCCAAAATATTTCCCCACCGAAAAGTGACATGGATATGGATCTGTAATGGAAGGAAGGGATCCTCATAGAAAAGCATTGCAAAGTGTGCTCCTGTTAACTGATCGATATTTATCCATAGCGATTTATGTGCAGGGAAACAAACATTGACAATGAAATGGGGTGAAATCAACTGATATGGCTGAATTGGTCTTAGTAAATATGTCGCTTTAAATGTTACACGTAGCGTTTGTAGGACTGTGTTACATTGTAAATAATGTCTAATTCCTGAACCCTTCTTTTCTCCTAAAACAGCCACAACTTTATATTTTATGGAAATAACGCATATGGCATGTGAAAAACTCCTTTAAAAAAATATTCCATGTCGTAAATATTTTTAAAAACATCAGTAAAAAAAATCCTTTCCAAAGTTTGGCAGCTCAGAGCCAGACTGGGTTAAAATAATGATATTTTCCTTGCTTTTCATTACAAAATAATCTTACGTCAAAGGTGTAAAATAGCACAATCCGGGAGGACGTAATAGTGAATTACTGCACTTCATGTTAAAAAACCAAATACTAATATATAATAAATATGTATGAAAAATTGAACTTACAATGACAGAATAAAGGAATACCATCATAAAAATGTTGTCGATCTAGGGGGAAACAATTTGCTTTTCGTTTCAATGTAAGTTTCCTCCATTCTTGTTTCTCGCTTTTCTCTATTTATTTAAAAAAGATTGTAAAATACAGACGGCACAGAACAGGAATAGGCGCTTGGGAAAATATGTACATGAAACCATTTTGATGTAAACTGTAATTGTGTTTGCCTTTGCATATGATGGGGGTATCTCTGTCTTGGTTCTCGCTATATTTATCCTGGTATAATTTATTCCTATATTCTGTGCTGATCTGTCACACCATACACAATTCACTAACCCCTCTCTCTACATTTAGTGTAACTTGCAGTATCTGTGCCCTCGTAGGAAGCTGCCTGGATGATGGAAATTCACAATCACTTGTGAATAATTCATGTGTAATGACATTTTTTATTCATACTTGATGTACAGTTAGTCATCTGCCCAGCGCAGGTTACACTGATTCAGGGTTTCTGCACCATTTCATATTTACGGTTATGGGCTATCAACCTAGTTAATGTATCTGTGATCTGTGTGACATAATATGTGCATATCTCTAGCAACCTATCTGGATGCAGGGATACAGTATATATAAATATACACAGTAAAACACAAAGCCACACACACACACACACACACACACGCTCAGACTCACATACACAAACACATTTACTTTTAGGAATAGAATCATTAAAGGACCAACAACACCAAAATAATCAAAATTCCCCATTTGGACTTGTATAGCAGTTAGTCAAATACAGCACTTGTAAAAATGTTATCTTTGAAATTAAACTTGAATGAACTTTATTGCTTTCTGTCTTTTTTTATCGTTACTGATAGCATCCATGTTGTTTAACAGACCTTAGCCAATCCCATTGTTTCCCATGGTGCATATACAGGAAGTGAGCCCTAAAACCCAATTTATAGAGCTAAATATCTTACTTCCTATACAGAATTTAGAATATTTGGAAGCACAGATTGAATATTATATTAACTAGAAATGGTTTTGAAGCATTTCCTTTTTTTGGTGTTACTTTTTAACATTGACGAATTTTAGACTTTCCCCTCCTCTTATCCCAGGACCTTGGCCACAATCAGTGTACGGCTATTGTTTACAAACCTAATGCTTATTACGATGATGGCACTTCTCACATGGGGGAAGCATTTAACTGTATACAGACACAGAGATCTCTTAACTGATTGGTAGAGTCCCAAACAGCGCACAACTGGTGGGAGATGGGTATTTCCCATGTGCTCAGAAGTAAAAGTAACTTGCACAGCCGTGATCTCCCTAGAGTAACGTTCTTCTCATGTCACTGACATGGCTCAAAAATACTAAACACTGACGGGAAACTGGGACAGATTATTAGATAAGGATGGGAGACGTACCATGGGAAATACCATTCCATATAAATGCATGGACCCCAATAATCAATGTGGAATTGCCTCACTCTCAAAATACTACAAAGCCCATTCCACTCCTCAGCACCTTGTTGCAAAGAAATGTTCATTATGTTGCAAAGAAATAAGCATTGTCTATTACCCAACTTACAATGCAATTTACCCATAATCCATTGCTCCATACAGTAAGAGTAACGTTGAAAAGGCAATCCTATGTCCAGGGGTTTAATGGAGAACTACAGTATAGTCGGATTACATCTTTACATATGCAGTTCTATACCTTAGTGAGAAGTGTTTCTCCCCAGTAGTTGTTTCATGTGACGCAGAAGGATTGAGTAAGCAGCACTGATAAACTCCTGCACCAGGAAATGTGTGTGTGACATATACTGGCCAGTTTTCCATGAAAAGGTTCCCTCCCCCGGACATATTTGCCTAATGTGTAACGCAACGCCTGCGCACAAGTTACCTTTCCCGAGTCCCAGCCTCTGTAATCTCCTGCATTCCTGCCAAAATGAAATGTAAACAAGCATGATTTTTGACTCCTAAAAGTCAATCAGCACAATGCTTAACCAATAGCAGTTTGGCAGGTTTTTCTTTTTATGTTGCCTGACTTGCAAGAGGGAAAGGTGGGGGTGGGGAATCGAGGAGGCCAAGATGTCGGCTCTCAGGAAAACTAATCAGGGAAACGAAAGGCAAGTTTTATTTCTTCCACAAAGCTTTTTATATCTGTTTGTGTTAGTGATTGGCTTAGTACAAAGGAGATTTATATGTATGTGGGCAGTTACCGTATATCAGCGCTATACCTTCTCCTTTAATAAAAGGTCATGATTGCACAGGGTCCCCATAGACTAATTAAAGAAGACTACTATATATATAGTGTATACATAGTATCATTTGTTTCAGATATCCACATTTCTATTTAAATTAAAAAGATGAATGTTCTTTTCTTTGAGAAATCTGCTCCAGCGTATATTTCCTGACCATTAAACGATGCTCTGCAAGAAAAAGAAAATAAATGAATAATTAAAGAGAATTCAAGCAAAAAGATTGCGCTAAAAGCCTGTCATTTATTGGGCGAGCTATTGTTGATTTAGCTTTTTTTTATTTGAGTATAAAAAAAATAACGTAAACTCCTGGGCTCACATATATTCCTGAATACAGAAGTAACAGTTGATGCAGGCTATCTCCATATCATGCATTTTAGATTCATGTTATGGAAATGTGATGCGTTATGGATAATCTATGCTTGTTAAATGTCTTACTTCATCTGACTGCAATATTCCTTATGCTCTATTTCCTCTCCCACATATCATTTGGGAAAATCATCTTTTTGCTGCATTTATCAATATTTTAAAATGTTGAAAGCAAATGCTGTTGGGGCACTGAACTATATTTGCATCTTTGCTGTCTAAAATCATATAAGCACTATGATAAACTACACCTTCCTTTGCTAGATCTTTATCACTGATACCTACACTGCGCAGTCTCCAGCAGTCCTCCACGCGCATTAGCTGGGCACATTTAGAAAGGTATATTCACCTTTGTTTGCTGGTATTTGTGGAATAGTCATATTCCTTATTTATTAAATTAAAAAATTAAAATTAAAAATGTGAACCCCCCCAAAGTTATGCTGTTTCATTTCTATCGCTTTTAAACGGTAACTATCCGTTAAATTGCAAGCGAACCAGCGGTGTGTAATGTTTGGCATAAACGAAATGAGGTCATCATTTTTTAAAGGAGATGTCTCCCTTAAAGGTCAGTAACATCCATAAAAATATCTTCATTCATTTATAGTTACTGTATATTTCATATATACTTCTAAAAATCTTATATTGTGTACAGAAAGTAAGAGATTTAGTGATTGGGCTTTAGGCTAGGTTTACACTAGCGCATGATGCACAGCACATAATACACTAGTGTGAAAAAAAATAGAAAAACACACTTCGCCATATTTTTCTTTTGTTCTTACCAGTGACAGTGTCGCATTTTGTGCGCGGCGTATCATACGCAAAATGCGACACACAGCATTCCGGACCCAGCATATGCACATCATACGCTAGTGTGTCCGGAACTGGGTAAGTACTATCGGCTTTCATTGAGCTGTATATATTTTTTTTTCACACTAGCATATGATGCGCTGCCCATCATGCACTAGGGTGAACCTAGCCTAAGGGCACACTACCTGTATATGCTTTATGTAATGCACTTTAGAAAACCATAGGATTGGGTGTGGTCTGTTTAACAACATGTCTGCTATCAGTAAAGATAAGAACCTTCAGAAAGCAATAAAATTATTGAATGTACATTATTACAAGTGCTGTATTTAAATAACTGCCATGCTGATCCAAATGGGAATATCGATTATTTTTTTGGTGTCACTGATCCTTTAAAACTGTTATTGTAATTTGGTATACAAATGGCTAAACACAATGCTTTAGTTGGTAAGTGAGATACTTACCATTATATCTAACTCACTGATTAAGCCACTTATGTTGGCCTACAACTCCCATTATCCTCTATAGGATTGCAGCCCCAAATGTAGCATACATATCATTAGGTCCCAAAACTAGGGGAGGGAAACTAGGGAAATGTGTTAGATGGGCCCGTCGGGAACATTGCCTGAGGATGCCCACCCGACAGCTCAACCCGACCTTTCTGTTATTGCCTGTGTCACATGATGTCATATATCATGTGTGTTACAATGTGTGTTCAACACACTATCCTGAATGTCTATCACTCAGATACCTGGATCCACTATGCTCATTGGAAGGGTGCACTGCTACCCAAATGCACAGCTGTTCCTGCCTTTCTGGTGACACTTTACAAGGCCCACCCTTCCATAGGCCTACACTCAATCCAGCTTTAGACAAGGGACCACCACCCCCACCTCCTTGGCAAAGGCCCTTAATCTGACTTACCACAATGCGCTTTTTATAGGGGAACTCTGATGCACCCCTAGGGTGGACATTATATACTCACTCCAATCTCAGGCTGCAGGTCAGAAGCAGCCAACCCACCAAATAACAGTGATACAGCAACACCAAAGGTTCAAAATAGTAAAGGCATTTACATTTAGTATGGGAAACTGAGATTAATTCCTATAAATATAGGAATGGCAACCCCACAGGGGATGATGGGATGTGTAAAACTAGCATTAAACTTTGTTTTTTTAAGAATTTTACCCCTATATCAGTGGGACAAATTTCTTATGAGGGTGCAGCATGACAGGGCTGTCCAATGCAATCATGCCTCCAAGGAGGCCATATTACCTGGGCTACATGGTTTGCTCGTGTGTCCCCATTTTGTGACATGCTGGTGGCAGCCATGTTGGGGCTGGGCTGAGCTAGTACAGAGAGCTATTAGAGAAGGGTTATGTGTCATCATCACTTTCTTACAGAGGTTACTTCTCTTACTATATTAGCATTGTGTGAGTGGACGTACTCAGAGAGCAGTAATACTACTAAAATAGAAATATATACTATATTGTACTAATATATTAATAATAATACTAATGTGTGATAGCATGTTTGTTTTTGGATAAGTATTCAGACAACAAAGAACATATTTTGCATTTAATTGCCCTAAAATTTCCATTTAAAAAAAAGTAGTTGTTGCCAAAAAAAAGGATAAAAACCAACACAAATCAATGAAAATAAGGAATTCAACTTCAAAGATAACGACTTTCCAAAAGCTGCACAGCAATAATTACAATGCAGATGTAAAATTGTGGTGATACTGGTGCTTTAAGATATGCACATTTTGTAAATTTTTCCCTATTTTCCCACCCCATGGTTTCTTTTTGAAATAAGCAACAGGTATGACGCACGCTAAATTTCTATATGTCCCTCTTCATAGGACAAAAGTGTCCTGGATTCCGTGGGACAGTCCCGTTTTCTAGGTCCTTTCCAGCAGTACTGCATCCCTGTCCTGTCCCTGATGAATGACATCATCTAAAACATCACTAACTTACAGTCAATTAGGGGATAGTGGGAGTTGCACCAGTGATATCACTAATGATGTCACTGGCATACCGCCAATCAGGAACTAGTTATGTAGTGCACCAATGCCCCTTGTTATTACTGTAGGGCAGAGCCGGCTCTGTCATTAGGCAGAGTAGGCAAATGCTAGAGGCGCCGCCTGCCCAGGGGGGCGCCCCTAGCAT
>WMED01010623.1:0-15668 GCA_019650415.1 Pipa parva | reverse complement strand
TCGACTTACTCTTGATATTTGGCTCAGTTGGCTAATAAGTTTGCCCACCACTGGTATAAGACATCACAAAGCAAGCATTCCATTTACATTCCAAATGCTATATTAATTAACAGAGAGGTATTTCAGAGCAGAGAGGTATAGGGGGTACTGTGCAACTTAGTGGTGCTTTATAAGTAAAAATATACATACATACATACTGGTGTGGGGGGCCCCACCAACTCAGCAAACCTCGGGGGGGGGGGGGGGGGGGGGGGGCAGAAAGACATATGTAGGCTTCATAGTAAAGGTGAACTTTTGTGTGTGTTTCAGTGTAAATGCTGGGGGTTTAAAATCAAGTAAGGGGGCCCTGTAAGCAGGAGGCAGACATAAGAGAATTTAGGAGCCAGATAATCATTAGATTCAAAGAACCTGCCAAAACAGAACATAAGGAAAACAGGTTTCCACGTACATGACATTAAATTATGGTCCATGCAGCCATTTACTTTTAATTCTAACACAGAAACCCAAGCCTCTGGATAAATTAGTAAATAAGTGATTGAATATTGTAAAATCGTAGGATAACGACACTGTATCTAATGTCAAAGAGTGTCACAGTGTAGGGAAGTCACAGAAAACCAATACAATGAGAAAAAGACAAAAGGAAAAGAAAAATACAGCAGATTTATGACTTGATGTACAGAAAGCAGCCAAGTTATCTGTTATATACATGTGTTAGGGTGCAGATCCTATTGAAACGCTGATCAAGTACTATTCAAAACAAACAGAAACCTTCCTTTAGTTTTCCCTATGAATCATTCAACGTTAAAATAGAAAAGTGTCAAATTAACTGTGACAGGAACCGACAGGTCACTTTGGCAAGCCAACATACAGTAAATATTATCTACTTTCCCAGTTGGCATCTGCGACAGGGTCTGATTTATGCATGATTTTAAAGTCACTGACTTGGGAAGCAAAACAACTGAAACAAACTAAGACCAGAGTTCAGAGGTCCTTGCTCCAGTTTATAGTCTAGAGCTTTGGCAATATAATCTACAAAGCTTTCCTCTGGATCAACCTTGCAGGAAAATAAGCAGAACTGGATAGACTTATGTCTTTGTTTTGGCCTGACAAACTATTTGACTATGTATATTACAAACTATATTCAAAATATCAATCCACACTTCTTTATCTTTTATAAATCAAATTAAATCAATTAACAGCACCAATAACAGTTTAATAGCCATGTATAAGGCTGAATGCCTGGATTACTTTTAATATCGTTATAAATTATAATAGGGGATAGAATATCTTATAAACTATATGAGTATTATGGCAAATAAAATAATTCAAAATTCAGCTTTTAAAACTCATGTCTCCACTATAAGAGACAGTTAGGTCTTACAGGCATCATCAGATTGTATGAGGACATGTTATAGAATAGACATAAGTGAAATGCTGATACAGCATTAATAATGGCAGGTAAAACAGTCAGCTTTGTTGCTGTTGCACTAACTAAAAAAATATGACCAATCACACTGTGAAGCCACCAGTCATATTTTGAAAAGAGCATGGTGTGCTGTTACAGAGAAATATTCTGTGATGGTCCCTTTAAGTTCTAAATGTCAAATCGTGATTCTGGAGTTTACCCCATTTGCTCCACCTTAATTCATGATTACCTACCACAATATTCTGCAAGCGTTCCTGCAGATCCATCATTTCTAGTAGGATTTCAGGGGAAAGGACACCACTAAAGTTCAGTTTTCCAAAAAACAAGGAATCATAGGGATATTCTCTATGGTTCTTTACTGTGATGATTATCTGGTTGGTTCTGAAAAATGGTCCAAAATAAGTATCATGAAAATCTTTTTCTTTTCTTGCTTGACTGGTCGGAGCAGACCAAAGCTCCACAGGGTCAGTGGTAAGTTTAATGAGGAACATGCCAGCAGCCAGAACAATCACAATTAATACTGATACTCCTATAACTGTCTTTGGATAAGATGCCACCTTAGTGCCCCACCATCGAAATGATCTGGCCATTGATCTGTTAGTATTTAAACTTAGCCTCTCTGAGCAGTTTAAGTCAGATCTTGTCACCTGTGGAATTTCTTTGGGTTTTTTCTTTTCGCTTTTGCAATTAGCAGCACAACTCAGACATAAGAACAAAAAGAAAAGTATCAATAATATTATAAAAATGATGATACTTATTACCAAGTACCCATCTAAAGAACCTATCTTGAATGGGTCTGGCAAGGGTTCTGGAGATGGTATTTTTGAACAGGACTCCTTGCAGTCCTGACATGTGCAGGCATTAGCTGGGTCACCATCTGGTCCCTCATTACAACTCCACACTTTACTGTAATGCGGCACAATACCATTCCCAACCTGGGTGTTATTGTCAGTTAAAATAAAGTCAATCACTAGTGGAGCCAATCCATTGCTTATGTCCCCTTGAAAATCCAGCCAGCGCTGGCTGGTACATAGTTCTGCCCCATATTTGCCACACATGGCATCTAAAGCATAGCCTCCTGTTGCAGGCAGACGAACATTCTTACAAGAGTTAAAGGATTCATCAGCAAACCGCCGCTGAAAATAACATTCATATTCAAGAGCAGCGTCTTCAATCTTTCCATTCACATTAAAGGGGGTGGTGCGGGTGACATTTATAAAGGTGCTCTGATCAGGGCTGCAGATGTTTTGACAGTAAATGTTGGCAAAGTTTTCTGCACAAGATGGGCAACGACTCAGGATGACTTTGGAAAGTGAAAAGCTTGTCTTAATACTCTGCAGCTGTTTTATAGAACAGCAGGCATATGTGTTGTCATCTCCAGTGTACAGGGATGGGCATATGTCTTTAAATAATGAAAGGTGTGCACCCGTCAACTTCTTGGCTGGTTGGTTGTATTCACAGGGGATTAAAGGTGGTATCAAACTGCTTGAAATTTCTGGATTTTTTCCACATTCTTCATACAATGAACAGTAACCTTTCCGTTTTATTGTGGTAAAGCCAAAAACCTGAAACATTAGAATATTTTCATCAGATGAACATAGACAATTATATACAGTTCTTATAACATATTATTACAATAACCCCATATATTCAACAGAAACATTTTGTAACTGAATGCAATCTTTCATCATCTCATTATATGACTTATGCGATTGATGTGATAACTGAAGTCATTTGTAACAGAAATAGATTAGAATGTAGATAGGCGTGTTTTCATTTTGTAAGCAATACAATACAGAGCAACAAAATGTATATTTAGTTAATTGAAGGATATGTAGGCTTGCTGAACTCTTATTTCCCTTCAAATAGATGGAAAGGTACACAGGTAGAACCTGTTTTACTCTGGCATATCTTCAGCTACTCCAAGCCACTCTCTGATGGTTGTGAATTCACTACTCCTAATTCACTAAACATCAGATTCCTTTGCAAAAGAAAGCTAATGGCATAGGATGCAGTGTCTTGCAAAGTGTAGCATAGTCAGTGGAACAGTAGTAGGATGCATAGCCATGCATTGTAGTCATGCACTGAAGTTATCCTCACAATGTCCCTCTAACTATTAAGCAATTATTACATCCCTTTCTATGCAGTCCTGTCTCTAGTTCATGTTGTCACTTGGTCGCAGTCTTTATTGTCACTTTTGAATGAACAATCATGTTATGCCACATCAGAGCCCTGCTATCAACCTGCTAATTTGCTTTGATCTGGTGAATTTGACAGAGTACACCTTGCCAAATTCACTACTTTGACAGACTCCGACACTTGATGAATAGCCAAATTACACGTGCACACGCATGCAAAGTTATGTGAGGAGATTTGTATGTCTGCATAGTAAGCATCCAAGCCTGACAAGAATTAAAAACACTGCGGAGTTTGATGAATACATAAAGATCGGACCTAAATGGACCTAAATTTGGACCATTACATGACCGTTTGGACTTTCATAAATAACTCCCAGGCTTTATTCTTTCTTTAGACAGAAAATAATACACAGCAGCCACTAATAAGGCCAGAGACCTCGTTCTGTCATAGCATTATAACTTTAATAAACTTTAACTGAATAGCATAACCCACGGTAAATATTAAAATGTATTCTTGATATTTTATAATCTATCCTAGAACTATATTTTCTTTTGCTTCTTTGTTATTACTTCCCGATTGACAACATAATTGCTTGATTATTTAGGATAAAATGATACAAATGCACCTAGTTTAACCTATTCTATAAAGTTGTTCTTTGTTTGCGGATGCAGAATTTTATGCTTCTATTATCAAGCTGTTCAGTTTGAAAGAAGTAGTTGTAAGAATTGCAGCAGAGATTATACTGATCCTGTTAATACTGCCGGTCCAAGGGAGTAGCCAGGAAATTAGAAAGTAAAAGCTGGAGAAATAGATTAAAAAAAAATAATGACTGTAAATTTGAAAAAAAACAACTTTTTTTGGAATAAATATTGCTATTACTGAACAATGTGTTAGCCTTTACTTCCCCTTTATTAAGTACAATTTATTTTTCATTATTGCAGAACACACAATAGATTATACAAATATGTGGATAAATATTTGCTAGTGCAGAATCACCTAGTTATATATGTTTTTCTTCAGGAAAGATAAAGTCAAATATAAACAATTGTAACAACCTAGGGACATGCAATTTAAGGTACAGATATTTATGTAGTTCAGATGCCAATTTCTTCCCAATGACTTTATGAATTATAGAGAATTTATTTTAAATTTACCTTAAAAAGCTCATGTACAAATGCTTTGTATTTTGTGATGCTGTAAAATTATACATTAAACCATCTCTCTTTGAAGATGCACAAAACAAAAGTACTATTAACATACACCTAAATATTTACCAGCAGCAGAATAAAAACCCATCTGCTTAGAGTGTAGACTGCAGCCGAAGCATAGATGCATAAAACATATGTATATATATATCTGTATATATATATAATAAGTATTGTGATATTTGGTGATACCTTTTTATTGGACAAATAGTCAGTTTAGTTAGACAAGCTTTCAAGAGGTCTGTCCTCCCTTTACCAGGTTGAAAGCAATACTATTATATATAAGCTAGGATAGGGTGGTTGTGTTAGTCCACAGATGCAAAAAAAAAGATGAGTATTACAATATTTGGTGATACCTTATTATATATATTGCTTGTAACATGATGAAGGCAGGAGAGACCTCTCTAAAGCTCATCTAACTAAACTGACTGTTAGTCCAATATAAAAGGTATAACCCAGTATTGCAATACTCATTTTTTTTGCATCTGTGGACTAACACAACCATCCTATCCTAACACACACACACACACACACACACACATATATATTTAAGCCTTAAAGTGGCAACCACTATGAAACTAATTTGTAATTCTGATAGAGCGTTTCAGTATGCACCACCACACGAGATAATGTCATTTTTTACAGTATTCCTATCGTTATTATTAAAGGAGACCTAAAGTGAAAAAATAAAAAAACAACAGTTAAAATACTTACCTGATGCAGAACCTGTTGATTGCAGTCACAGCATGAGCTGTGCTGTAATTAGCCGGCTCCTGATGCTTCCCCAATGCTTCTTGCACACCGCTGCTTGACACAGAAGCCAGCACGCAGCTCCTTCTTCTCCTTCCCCGGCCTCATACATCATCCCGCTCATTGTGAGAGCATTCTCATTGGCCCCTGCAATGAACATGATGATGTTTAAGCCCTGAAACACCTGAGGTGTAACAAGGTGGGAGAAGCTGCGGCTCTGGCTGCCAGTCAGCCAGCACTGTGAAGAAGCGTCGGGGGAAGCATCGGGAGCCGGCTAATTACAGCACAGCTCATGCTGTGACTGTAATCAACCAGTTTTGTATAAGGTAAGTATTTTATCTGTTGTTTTTTATTTTTTCACTTTAGTTCTCTTTTAAGGAAAATTTTCCTTTTAATAATACTCTTTATACTTCCAGAAGCACCGATATCCTGGAGGTTGTTGATCAAAGTGAGAATTCAACTGTCAAAGTGAATTCTCATCACTTTGGGTGGCTCTGCCCTGATTCTCTACTCTTTATTGACTAAACAGCGGATTCCCATAGCAAATCTGCGACTGCATCAGAATTCCCATCGTAAAGTCACGACCGCGTCAGTAGCTGTATGTAGAGTGCAGTTGTTATTAGCTGGTGAATTTGCCACATCGCAGAGTTTGCTGGATACCTGAATAGGGGGAAGTGGCAAATTCACACCTTTATGAGACAATCCGGACTTTAGTCAATAACGCCCCCTGACTTTTAGGGGGTTATTGATCAAACTGAGAATTTGACTGTAGAAAGTGAATTCTCATCACTTTGGGTTGCTATGCTCTGATTCTCTACTAAATTCACTAAATAGAGATTTCCCCTAGTAAAGTTGTGACTGCGTCAGTATTTCTATAGTTAGCTGTAAAATTTGCCACATCGTGGAGTTTGCTGAATACCTGAATATGGCGAAGTGGAGGTTTTACACCATTACACAACAATTCAGTCTTTAGTCAATAACCCCCCTAGAACTTCTTTTTAGCTGGTCCCTCATAATTCCCACAAAATAGCACTCACTTGAAAAGGGCACATGGCCCAAAGAATCACTGCTGTGATTATCATGGGCAACATCCTCACTCCAGTAGTTCCAGGGCTGGGTGTCAGGGAAGCCGGAGTTAATGCAGTAGTAGAGTGGAAATACACAAAAGTAGAGACAAAGGAGCCAACCCAACAGACAGTATTGATTTACCGCTTCTAAGGCTATGTAATGCACAGGAGCCAATTGGAAGCTACAGAGGTGATAAACCTTGCTTCTTATTAACAGAAACAGAAAGACAGAGAAGGAGGGAGGATAGGGGAATTCTAGGATTCAGTGGACACTGATACACTGCATTTATTGCACATTAGCTATTATATTATCCCTTAGCTTTTTCCATTGGGTATTCCACACAAGAACTGCTGTCAATAGCAGAGACTGAAATAAGCTCCTAAGGGCAAAACTACAATGAATTGATTTTATATATAAGTTTGCGTGCCCTTTGGCATATGGATATAGGTTGATCTTTGAGTATAACTTTCAATCCCATGTAATTGTGTCTGTTGTTTCTGAGTTTTTTTTTATATATTCTTTTATTAAGTTGTTGCTGAGTTTTGTACATTGCACTGGTGCTTGAGGTAAGTTTAGGGCTAGTCTATGAGGAAACAGTACGTGATAAAGGTACTGTTTGTGAGGTAGGTAGACTGTTAGGGGGAAGCAGTGCATGCTGGGGTGTGCTTTTGAGAAGTAGGGAGAAGGCTGAGATGAAGTATTATGAGGTAAGTAGAGGACTAGGAGATAGCATGATAGCATAATAGACTGAAATGGGTGCTGTTTGTGAGAAAAGTAAGTCACAGAGGAAGCAGTACATGATGGGGGTGCAGTGTGTGAGATAGGCTGCTAGGGGGAAGCAGTGCATGCTGGGCTTTGCTTTGGGAAAGTATGGATAAAGCTAGGAGGAAGTATTGTGAGGTAAGTTGAGGACTATGAGATATAAGTGCATGATGTGGGTAGTGGGTGTGTGATAGGCTGCTATGGGGAGCAATGCATGCTGGAGTGTGTGTTTGGGAAGTAGGGAAAAGGCTAGGAAGTAGTGTGTAGTGTGTGATGTAAGTAGAGGACTAGGTGGAGATGGTGCATGATAGGTTGTGCTTTGGGGTAGTAGAGAGAAGGAAGTAGTATGAGGTATGAGAGGTCTAGGAGGAATGGGTGCATAAAGGGGGAGTTGTGTGAGAGATATAAAGCATGTTAGAAATGGGGTCTCAGTGTTGGGTAAATACAGTAGTATTGTAGCAGGTATATGAGTTAACTATTGCGTGCATAATAATAACTATCAATATACAGTGCCGACTCTGCCATTAGGCAGAATAGGCAAATGCTAGGGGTGCCGCCTGCCCAGGGGGGTGCCACTAGCATTTTCTTTTTTTTAAATTGTGCTGGCCAGCTGGGAGGTTACGTGCAGCTGCGGTTCGACTTATTGGGAGATCTAAAGTTGAGCCTCGGCTGGATATGATTTTTGGCAGCGCGGGGCAGGGAGGGTGTGTGTGTGGGGGGGGGCTTTGCGGATCAGGGGGTGGGGGAGCCGAGGGGGGCGGTGCGGGATGGGGGAGCGCCAGTGCGGGCACCTAGGGCACCACTAGGGCCAGAGCCACCTCAGTCAATATATGTGAAGGTTTTAAAGGGAGCGTTCTATGAAGCAAGAATTTGTTTATCAAGAATATTGGTGAGATACTGGGGTAGGAAAGTATCTGTTCCAAAAGTGCACCATAGGTACATAGATAATAAACCGATAGAAATCAAATAATGCAAAATAAATACATTCTAGAGGGGGACATTTACTAAAGTCAAAAAATCTTTCAACTAGTTAATGCAGCAGGAACAGCCAATTTTTAACAATATCACTGTTTTTACCTATTTACTAAGCTGTACTAAGCCAATTTAATCACCCAAAAAAAGATGTTGATATCAATCTGTAATGGAAGGGAACCTCATAGAAAAACACTGCAAACTGCAAAAGGGGAACTTCTGTGACATAAAACTTTTTTGTGCTACAAAAATCTATGTTTCCATGTACAAAAAAATTATTAGTCACAAAAGTTCAAAATGTATTTTGCATTAGAATTTATTATTTTGGGTATTATGGCAACATTTGTTTGATGTTTATTTATACCACTATTATAGAATATGACATTCAAAATAAAACATAGTTTGTATTACAAAAAAAGTTTTCTGCCACTAAAAATCTTCTAGTATATAAAAGGACTATCACAAAAAAATCAGTTTATACTTTGTGCAATAAAATAAAGTTTTTGGTTCCAAAATTCTCAAGCTCTACAATATGGAATTTATAAAACATATTAAATATCAATATAAAAAAATGGGTGCCCAATCAAAAAATATCGATCGATACTTTTCGATCGATTTTACCGATCAAAACTTTTTGATCTAGTTTTTTTATCAGATTTTTCAGTGGAAAGATAGCCATACTTTACATTAGTTGATAAATAATTATCAATAAATATCAATCTGTTAACAGGAGCACACTCTGCAATGCTTTTCTATGAGGATTCTTGCTATTACAGATTGATATCGATATTACTTTTTGATGGGAAAATAATTTGGACTCAGTCTAAATGACAGGACCATCTCCATAGGGAATAATGGGGTTTAAGTCAGCCCGAGGGTGGAGATAAAATGGATTTTGAACAGTTTAGTAAATAGCTGGAAACATCAATATTGTTAAATATAGCCTGTTTCTCCTGCATTTACTAGTCAAATTGGGGCACATTTACTAAAGTCGAATTGGTTATCCCTATAAAAACTAATTTGGCTAGCGCTGGATTTAGCGATATAGATATTATCTCCCATTTATTAAAGCACCCGAAGGCATTACCGCAATGGATATCTCTGTGCATCGCTGGTATGGGTTTTTGGCGATATCGATATCGCCGGATTTAACGCTGTTCTGCATTATTTACTAAGATAAGTGTTTGTTTTTTTTTCTGTTGCTTAATATATCGCTACTCTCTGGGTGGCGTTATTCTTTACTTTCAATGGGGCAAAGTGTGTTTGTAGTCTGGAGTAATCTTTTAAGTGTAACTTATCGATATCAATATACACATAGATATCGATATTGATACCTATATCCATCCCCATAGACGCCACCGGTACCACTGCTTCTACAGATATCGATATCGCCGGGATAAATGCATATAACACCCTAGCAGCGCTATTAGTAAATGTTCTATGGCGATATCCTCCAATATCACTAAATCCATGGCGGTATCTGGCGATATTAGCGTTATAGAGGATATCGACTTTAGTAAATATGCCTCAATTTTAAAAAGTCTGTTCGACTTTAGTAAGCATGCCCCATACAATCTTGTCTGTAAAAAGGTATTGTTCATGCTAAAAACTGTTTTGTAAACAAAAACTATTGTGCAAGCTAAATATAATTTTGTACGCAAAATTATATATTTGCAAACAAAGTAGTATGCTGTGCACACAAAATAGCATTATGCAGACAAAATAGAATTGTGTTCTCATAAAAGTATTTTGTGACCACAAAATTGTATTTTATATAAGTATACGTATTATTTTGCATACATAAACTTCAATTTTGTAAACAATAAGTGATCTCTGTAACAAAAATTAGATTTTATGTGCACATATTGCATTTTTGTGACTACATAAATGCACAAAATTAGAGGGTTGTGTGCAGAGGAACAAATTAGCAGACACTTTGTAAGTTTACAATCTACTTTTTTATTGAAATCAAATTTGGGGTCCATGAATCACATTTTTTTCAAAACAAAATATGTTTTGTACATAAATGAAGATAATGGCTTAATTTTGTACCCAAAATGAACTTTATGTTACAAAATGACCATGACAGAATTAACAAATGTATAAACAAAATACATGCTTATAATCAGGTTTTTTTTCTTCTTTTCTTTATGAATGATAGTAATATGTATACAAAGTTGTTTATGATAAATGTTATATTCTTTTATGATGACATAATAAAAGAATCTGAAAAAAATGACCATGACAGGACCAATAAATACAAATAAAAATCAAAATTCCCATTTGGATTAACATGACAGTTATTTAATTATAGCACTGGTAAAAATGATCTCTTTAAAGTAAAATTCATGAATTGTATTGCTTTCTGTCTATACTTATATTCTTATACTTTCTGTCTTTACTGATAGCAGCCATGTTGTTAAACAGACCTCACCTAGTCCCATTATTTTCCATGGTGCTTTACATAAAGCATTTACAGGAAGTGTGTCCTAAAGCATCATTTTTAAAGCTAAATATATTTTACATTATATATGGGCCATATTTACTAAGACCAGTTTGACCATATCAGTTGATTTCACCCCATTTTGCTGGAAATTTGTGTTCCCCTTTCTGATTTCCCTCATTTATAAAGGATTGATAAAAATGTTTCCCCATCGAAATAAATTGTTATCAATATCAATCTGGTAACAGGAGAAAACTGGAATGCTTTTCTATGAGGGTCCCTTCCATTACAGATCGATATGATATCGATGTTTTTTTTGGATAGGGAAATATTTCGGACTTAGGATAAATGACAGGACCAGCTCCATTGGGAATAACGGGTTTATGCCACCCTGACGGTAGAATTCTTTTGGGTGATAAAATTGTTTTTGAACAGCTTAGTAAATATGAGGAAAAAACCCAATATCATTAAACATAGACTGCTTAAACGCCTGCATTTACTAGTCAAAAAAAGGTTGATTGAATATATAATAACCAGAAATAAATTTTAGGCGGTTTCAATTTTTGGTGTGACTGTTCTTGTAAAACAAAAGATGTCTCATATGAAAACACCCTTGTCCTTCTGTTGGTTCTGTAGGTTTTTTTTTTTTCAAATTCTGTTTATTTTTCTTTTAAATTACAAGTTTCTAACAAATCAGTATCTTTTGTTTCACATTTTTTTATATAATAAAAAAGCAAAAACAAAAGCAAACTGACACATAAAACTCTTAATTTGTGGTTTTTCTTATTGCATTTCCCTTATTTTATATTTCACAGTATATACCACATTAACATTCAACTTAATAACTAATATTTTCCCTATTTTGCATGAGGAACAGAGGTATATATATGGTATTTCACTTATTATATTATCTTTTTTCATAGTTTTCTAGTTTATATTATTATAATATTGTGGTTTGTAGTTAACCATGGTTCCCATACTTGTATACATTTGTTTGGATAACCTCTTTGGTTATATATAATTTTGTGCATTGGAATAATTTTTTCTACTTGTTGTTGCGTTGATTCTATTGTTGGAGATTGTGTTGATTTCCAGTTCATGGCTATGAGTTTTTTTGCAGCTATTAATGTATGTGCTAGGAAATTTCTTGTTACTATTCTAATTGCTATTTTTTAACCATATTTAATGATATTTTCAGATAGTATTTGTGATAACACTTCAGTTATTTTTTTCTAGAAATCTATTATTTTTGGACATTCCCAAACCATATGTAAGAATGTTGCTGGTGCTTCATTGCATCATGGACATTTATATGGTATATCTGTGTGGTAGGTCTGTTTCATGAAGATATCTGAATTGTATAAATTTTTCTGGTACTGATGTATAATATAAGTTTGTATTGAGTAAGATAGTATACCATTTTTCTTGTTTATTCTGGTATGATTATAGACCACAAGAGCGCCGGTAAGTGGCCTTCCTGACACTTTCTTGGTACTCTAGTTTGCTCGTTCCTCTTACTACATTAGTGGCCTGCCTTTGATTTGTATATGATTATATATATATATATATATATATATATATAGTAGGATAAAGTGGTTGTGTTAGTCCACAGATACAAAATTGACACCAAGTATTTCAATACTCATATATATATACTATATAACTAATGTGAAGTCCATACGAACAAGAATTTTTTTTTGCAGAGTAAAATTTTAATTCAGAACTATCAACATTTCAGCCTGCTACTGGGACCTATATCAGGACGTAGAGGGCAAAAATTTAATGGTTTTGAATTAAAAAATTAATCTGCATAAAATCCTTATGTGCATGAGCTTCACTTTGTTTAAATAATCTCTTACAGACCATCAAGGTATTATTAAGGAGTGTTAATGGATGCAGTGCTATTGATACATACAGTATATCTACTACATACATATGAGTATATATGATATGTATACACAATAATCTAGTTCAATTCCTTTGACTTCATAAAGGATTAAAATATGCTGAAATTACCTGCAACAGGTAGCTGCTTTTTAGTTGCAGGAAAATTGCAATTATTAACAATTCTCTAACAGGACTGTGCAAATTCAGTTGCAACTCCATTTGTATTTTCAGAGTTGCTGCCTCTATGTGTTGCATAAAAGTAACAGACGCTTTTGCAAGTGTCAACTACCGGTATTCCATAAAAGCTAATTAAAAGTATCAACAGCAACACTCACGTAGTAGCTTTAAAGTTGTGCAAGAGCTGCCAGTGTAAACCACCATTAAATAATAGTGGTTATAGTGGTAACCTTTGGAAGGTAAGTTGTTTTTAGAAGACATATAAAATCTGCTCCCCCTGTTATCAATTCTAAATATAGTTAGGTGTATCGTGATGATAAGGAGACAAACTGATAATTTAGATAATCAGTGTAATGTAATATGAATTTTTAAGCTAAGTACATGAAATATAGTATTTGGAAATTGCAATGAAACACCTGTGTATGAAGCTGCACATACATGTATGTAGATAACAGAGAAACCTGACAGGCAATATCGGGGTGCAGGGGTTAAAACTGTTAAACATTGGAAGTCATAGAAGGAGCAGAGAAGGTTGAGGTGACATTACTCCTTTCTTTTTGCTGACAGTGTCCTTGATACTTGACCCTAATAAGAGATTCCCATCAGATTATCTCAGGGTGCAGAGCTCGGTAGCTGATAACAAACAAACCAAGGACTCCTACAAGGAAGGGAGCCAGCACATCACTAGAACTGCTGTGTTATGCTTTGTCTGTTCCTCGGACCTCACAGTCTCCCAAAATAATTCTCCATTCTCAGGCTGGCAAAACCTCCATTATTCCCTATGGAGATGGTCATCATTTAGCCTAAATCCAAATTATTTTCCCATCGTAAAGTAATATATCGATATAGATCTGTAATGGAAGGAACCCTCATAGAAAAGAGTGTGCCCTTGTTAACAGATCGATATTTATAGATAATTATTTATTTTGATGGGGAAACATTTTTATTCATCCTTTGTACATCAGGAAAATCCAAAAATACAAGGAAACAAGGAAGCGAAATGGATTGAAATCAATCAATATGGTTGAACCGGTCTTAGTAAATATGCCCCAATTTACATTACTTTAAGTGAAGCTCCTTTTCCATTGATATCGCTGTTGTTTTCTTTGGGGACTTAGAAAAAGATGTTCTAAACTATCTCCATGGGGAATAATAGGTTTTTGCCACCCTCGACCAGGCAAACACTTTTCAGAGATAAAAAAAAGGTCAAAAGGGGCTTAATAAATTTTGATATTGGCAATATCAATATTTTTTAACCAAATTAAAGTATATCAATATACCAGGAGAAAGCGTTTTCAATTTTTATGTCATCGGTCAATATTTTCCAATCAAATACTCGTTCTTACATTGAAAAAAACTCAAAAAGGTCGAAATCATTTTGTAAATTTCACTCTAAAAAGATAATTTTCATCATCAAACAGTTCTACTTTTTGTATTTTTTTTTTTTACCAACACCCGTTTAAATCAAAGAGGTAATCAATGGTAATGATAAATATCATTTATAAATGAATTGTATACAATTTAGGGATCCCATATATACTGAGGGTGAAATTAATTCATCTGGCAAAACATAAGGAAATTATAATGTAGGCACCAATGATGATTTTCAGCCAAGATCATGCTGGGTTTGCGACCTGGTTTGAACCTGGTTTGGATCATATGTTTCCATCATGTGACCTGGTGATTTACCAGTTGCAAAACATTGCCCTTTCTGTAAGATAAAACAGCCATCTTGCTGGGAGGGGGAATGAGGGTCTGATTTTTTAATTAACTTTCATCAGGTGCCTTTCCCTGGATTTAGGATATTATCATCTTAGAAAGCCCACCTTCATTTGTTATCTACTGGGTTGAGCAGAACTGTATGTTTTTTTCTGTTACTCAAGATGTGCAGTTTCCTGAAACTGATGTATTTGTAACTACCATTGTTATAGTTGCTTGCTGCCTTCCCTGATCCTTGTAGGAGCCAGGAAAAGAGGAAGGTGTGTGTCTCTGTGTGTGTGCACACGCCTGTCTCTCTGTGTGAATGTGTGTGTGCCTATCTCTCTCTGTCTCTTTGTGAGTGTTTGCCTGACTGTGTGTGTGTGTGTGCCTGTCTGTCTGTGTGTGTGCGCTCACATCTGTGTCTCTGTCTGTGTGTATGCTTGCCTGTCTGTGTGTATGTGTGTATGTCTGTCTCTCTGAGTCTGCCTGTCTCTCTGTCTGTGAGTTTGCGCACCTGTCTCTCTGTGTGAGTGCTTGTTTCTATGTATGTGTGTCTGTGCCTTTCTTCCTTGCACTATACAGCAGCACTATATATTTGGGGCCCAGCTGATGATAATGCCTAGGGCCCCATTTAGTCTTAATCCTGCTCTGATTGGTGTTCAGTGGCATTGCAAGAAAAATTGTCAGGGGGACAGAGCATATTGAATTTGAAAGTAATGAAGCCCATCAAATTTAATTTTTTTCTATGTGGGGCCTATTTACATAGTTCCCTGCTTAAATGTTCTGTATTCATAATTAAGCATTATAAGGCTGAAGTCCAAATTAAACACAGTTTTCAGTATGTGGCCAGTCTTATTAAAGATGCACTCAAACTGCCTGAGAGATTCCCCATTTAACTTACTATGTCCTAATACTGCACCGATGTTAAAAGGAAAGACAGGATAAGTTTGCGACATTAAGATCAGATGCAAAATTAAAAGTGGCTGCATTTACAAAAAGGAGGTGTGAGAGTGCCAAAAACAGCATTCACTTAGTATATTTAGATAGGATTGTGGGAACTTGAGGTACCACGTATTTGTCAAACCACTTTAGATCTCTTAAAGGACCAGTGAACTGTGCATTAATGACCTGATATCCC